>MU223962.1:774758-809575 GCA_018584345.1 Thuja plicata | reverse complement strand
TTTTTAATATTAACATAATAACTTAAAATATTTAAGACAAAATTTTCAATTCATCTTTAAAATATGTCTTAAAATACTACTTTATGTAGTCATGAATTTTAAATTTTAATTTGATATATTTAAACTAATAATTTATGTTTTAAGGACAAAATGTTAATTTTGTCATAAATATCTTAAGCTTTCAAAATAATTTTAAACACTTATATATTCATTATATGCACCTCCATAATTTTAATTGAAAAAGGTTATTTATATTGATGCAAAGCATCCCACAACCAATAAGTCAAAACACCTTTCCAAAATGACAAAACAATGATTTCCAAAAGAGGTTCCAAAACCAATATCTCAAGATGACTTAGGCTTGCAATCACTTTCACTAAAAATTAATTATTTAGTCATTTATTTAGTCATTTTAGTTGTGATTTTACCTGATGACCAAATTGGTCATTTATTTAGTCATTTGTAATTGTAGAACATGATCAGTTTTAGTCACATGACTAAAATTTTTAGTCATGTGACTAAAAAAATGGTAGAACATGATCAGTTTTAGTCACGTGACTAAAGTTTTTAGTCACATGACTAAAAGTTTTAGTCACCTGGTCATTTATTTGCCAAATTCTACTAGTGAAGAGTTGTCCCTCCTAAGCTTTTTGGAAATACTCTCATGAGGAAATTATCGGTATAGGCCACTTCTTGGTATTCCATGTGGCTCACAAGATCTCCTTTCCCTTGATATTTATCAAATTTGAGTGTCTCAAAGTTCTTGTGGAAGGGTATTGCAGTGATAGATCGATCAAACTGGTAAGGAAACACCTCTTCAAACTTGAATGTTTTAGCCTCGGTTTCTAATTTTAGTTCTTTCATAATGTTCTTCATTTCCTCCCATTCATGATTGATTTGTGGGGGAGGATTATTAACCCCGATTGGATTGGTTCCCTAGATCTGATATGTATCAAATGGAGAATATGGGGGATTCTATGGGGGATATTGTGGTGTTTGAAATGATGGTTGTTGGTCAGCTTTGATGGGCTATTGTGTTGGAAGATGGGACTGAGGGGAATATTTTAGTGGAGCAGGTGGCGACTCCTGATAGGGTTGCTGGAAATGATGGAAGTATGCTTATATTTGCTGAGGTGTTGGGTAAGTGGGTTGAGCCTGTTGCACACCTGCATAGGGTGGAGGATAAGTGTTCTACAATAGAATGCCCCCATTGGATATAGTGAGGTAATTGGTGTTATTGGGAAAACTAGATTGTAGTGGTGTGGAACAATTTGTGAGGTAGCGGAAGATGGCATGGCTAGCTAGTTGGAAAAATTAGTTTGTTGTTGAGTTAGTTGGATGACCGTGTGCATGTTAGTGAAAAAATTAGCGAGTTGTTGTAGTGGTTGTACTATAAAGGGATTTTCCCCCTTCATTTGTGGTTGTGGCTGTTGGGTAGTTTGGGTGATTGGTTGTGCTGCTGCGAAGGGGTTTATGTGTTTTTGTTGTGCTTGGGATGTGAATGGGTTGGCATTTTTTTGTTGTTGTTGGATGAGTTACTGGATTTTCTGCTAGATTGGTTACTACTGGATTGGTTTCTGCTATTGGATAGGTGGGATGGGAATTTGTGTTATGGTGAAGGGATTGGTAGATGTTTTCTACATTGGAGGATTTGGGTTGAATTGCATTTGAGGCATAACTACTCGCATACGTTGTGGTTGCATTGCTAGTAGAGCGGGGAAGGTGGACCCTTGCAAAAATAAGGGTTGGTTATAGGCATTGGTAGGTGGTATGCTTCTGGTGAAGTGTGTTTTCTTCTTTAAGTATGCTCTGGAAGATTAAGGTAGAACATGCATGGAGATTTGGGTGCTTTAATGTTGCAAATTGGTTGTTGTATTCTGAATGGGCTAAGTGGGGATGAGTAGAATGGTGGTTTGCTAGGTGATAACTAGTGGTGGTGGGAATTATGCTACAAATGTTGGGACCACTTGTAAAAGAGGAGCAACTATGGATTAAGGAGGTGCAGGTGCTTGCATAACGATAGGGGGTATTGTTTGTGTTTCTAATGTTGGATCAAGAGGCAGGACTTCAGAGGTAGATGAAGGTGTCGTGTGAATGATGGAGGGTGGGATGGAAGGTTGGACTACTTGTGTGATAAGATTTTAAACCCGTAGAGTTTGCTGAAGTGGTTCAAAAACTTCATTTCTAGTGGTATGATAATTTTCCCCTGGAAGTGTCATAGGTCATGTGACAAGTGTGGGTATAATCCAAGGTGGGAGTTGAAGTCCTTGTTGCTGAATATCTAAGAATACCTAACTACTATTACGTCCACTCATGGCATTCACCATGTGGACATGCCCTGGATGATTAATAAATGTCTCTATGGTACTCATGGTGGGAGTCTCATTAGTATCTACCCAAATTTTCTCAATTTGTTTGTTGGGCTGAGGCGCATAGGTAACCATGGTGTTAGTGTGGTCAATCACAGGATTAGATGAACTAGATGCAAGATTAGGGTCCATGTCCTTCCTCTTCTTAGTGGCTCATGTAATAGGTGGCATAAAATGTCTACCCTAAGGGGATATGAAATGCAAGATGTAATGCAAGGATGTTCCTAGGAAGCTAAGGATGATGGTGCTAGGACTAGGATTTTAGATGATGCATCTATGATGATGAGCATGCTTCGAAGGATGACTTGGTGTATGCAAGGATTAAGGGTTTCTTTCCCTAGTGTAAGATCAAGTGGATGTGATTGTCTACCTAAGATAGACTTGTGGTCTTTGGTGGATGGAATTCTCTATCAATGCAAACCAACCTTTCGATCAAGGTGATGAGGTTGCAAAGGCAAAGTGGATTATCCTAAACAATGTTTAGTTTAAGGAAACTTAAAGAAGGGGTTTTGATTAAGATGTAGGTTCTAAGAAACTCAAAAGGGGATGCAATTAGGGATTCTTTGGATGATGATTAGGATGATGCTAGGTTGACTAGGATTGGATTGGATTATGTTGGATTATGCTAGGATGATTGTGTGATGTGTTTCTAAAGATGGAAACATAAGGGAGGTCCTAAAAATGTAAGCTAAGTGATCCTAAGAAGAGGAGGAATTTTTGTTTTTTGTGGTAGACCAACTAGTCATATTGCTGAAATGTGACATAAGTAGCATTTAGATGATATTTTACCATGAAGCAAGAAACCTTGTTGTTGTATATCACTTTGTCAAAAATCTCTCGTTTGTGAGTTTCTTGCTTGATAAAATCAATGATGTGTTGGTACTTGGTAGCCTCTCGGGTTGTATTCTTCTGTTCTCTGTGCATGGATGGTAATGAAGTTTTCACCTTCATTTTCTATTTGCAATCGGTCATGTCCTATAAAAAGATTTGATATTGGATAAGCAATTAAAGGTTTTCAGGACATATCTCATAAAAGATCAGATTTTGAAGGTTGTGGAAAATTTTGAAGCTCATGGTAGTCTGAAAAAGGACGTTGTTTTAATGAGTTAGCACAAGATAGATTTATTTCTGATTTTCAATAGGTTTGTTCCATGGAAAGAACTAGTTTCAACACATTCAAATAAGAAAATAACAGGCATGGGTCTTAAAAAAAATCTGACAAGGGACATAGCAACCTTGAAGGAGACAAGCAAGTGACACATTTTTTGTTTGGGTATTCCATTCGTGTTCTGGATTTGTCAATGTTCTTCAAACACATCAAGCACAAGTATACCTAAGGAATTGGCTTCACATGAAATATTATAGGCACATTTCTTGGTAACCCTTCTGCTCACCCAATAGTGTCACCCTCAGAAGGGCGCCTGTGTTTTTGCCTTTTTCCAGGTATTTGTGTCGTGCTACGAAGACATCTTTCACGACACAATACCTAGGGACACCTATGATGGGAATATTGGGGCGAGATTATTCCCTCCCCTTGCACTATAATAGATCACCATTTGGAGGTGAATCGAGTAGCTTCTATTCCTAGAGAGTTTAGTAAGGGTCTACGTTCGATTGTATCCTCTATGTTCGCATAAGCATGATTCAGACATATAGCCCCATAGAGTGTCTTGACAAAAGTGGTCACGTAAATGTGATTGAGACTGCGAGGCCACACTTAAGTTAGACAAGAGCTGAGTATAAGCTCAAATGCCAATCAAATCCAAAGGATTTAACCCCAATGAGTAAATTTGATTAACCTGAGTTAGAGTGGTGTGGATTACACCTCATTTGCATGTGGGTCATTCCTACAAGATTTTTTCCTCAATTGGTAGGACCATCTAGAGGATTAACTTGAAAAGAAAATTGGATTGATGACAAAAATGAGTCTAGATTTTTTATTTTCTTACAAGGTAAAATGAGCATAATTTCTTATCCAGTATCATTTTCTCCACAAACATGCAAGACAAGCTTAGTTCATTCCCCAAAGATTTAATTGTTTAACACAAGGAAAATGTGTCTAGGTTTTTGATCTTCCCAAAAGGGAAGAGAGCGTAATCCCCTAATAGTTTCTCTGGATTAGACAAAAATATCTTTCTAATTAGTCTAGGTGCCTAAGAAAAATAATAACAAACACGATCATTTGGTCAATTTCAATTTGAGGCAACCTGCAAGACAAATGTGAGTAGTCTTTTGAATTGGTGTCTTTGGAAAGAGGTGCTTCAACACAAGTAGTTAGTAGTTTTAGAAAATTAGCCTTTGACAAGTATTGAAAACACAAAAACCACTCAAAAAAGTTAGCAAATGATTGATAAAAATCTAGGAGAGCACAGACGCTGGTTCAGGGCGCAGATGCCAATTCTGTGTTTTATCCCAAAAAATGACAAAGGTAGTAAAATAAACCAAAATTCATAGAGAATCAGAAAATATGTTATACCACTACAGACATCAGTCTGTGAAATGCAGACACCAATCAGTGATTTACCTGAACTAGTGTTTTGGTGCAGACGCCAAAATGTGAACTAGTGTTTGTGCAAACATTGTTGTACCTGAACCAACATTTTGGCATAGATGCCAAAATGTGAACCAACATTTGCGCAGATGTTATTGTACCTGCAAGGACAAAAAAAAAAAAAAAAAAAAAAAACATGTTATTGCTCTTTCTCTATTAACTCTCAAGTTGATCAAAAAACCTATGCTGAGATTGATTAACCATTAAAAACTGATGTTCTTTGATGATTTATAAATAAAAGTGTTCCCTTTTACTTAAATTTCAACATTACTACTTCTTGTAAAATTGATCTCTACTAAAAAATAGAATGTGAAAACACCAAAGGTAGTGGGAAACACAATGGATCTTGACAAATTAAAATTTACATGTGTTAATCTCAATAAAAAATAGTATAACACAGAGATGCCAATTTAGGTTTTTACAGATGCTAGTTTAGTGCAGACACTGAATGACAGTTCAAGAAGAATTGACATTTGCGCAGATACCTTTATGTAAATCAGAGACGCCGATCTATGAGTTTGACAAAATTTGAAAGAAAAAGACAAGAAATTAGAAGGATTTTAGGGATGTGGGTCCCACTAAGCATGCAATAATGTAGTATTAGGAAATTTTCAACCTATTGGGAGCAAGCTTAAACATGTGAAGTTAGTGGGTTAGCACATATAGTTCATGAAATAAGAAAGAAACCAACAAGACATCATCATAACATATGATTGAGCTAAAAACAAGCTATTGCACCCTATATTGCTTTTTTGATTTTCTCTTTTAGATTGATTTTGAATGTTCTCTTACTCAAACAAAAATGGAGTGGATCGCCAACGTAATGCAACTATGGATGCAAGATTGGATGCAAAGAAGAGATTCTAGAGCTAGTATAAAGAACTAGTCTCAAATTCTTCTCAAAGATGATGTCTAAAACTAAGGAAATGATATGGAACATGCAAGATAAACAAATATGATTCATTATCCATTACCTAGCATGTAATTTCTAAATAATTTAAACATAGAAATAATGAAACTAGCAATGAACTTCTAAAACTAAAATAGCATAATAACAATGCAAGAATGAGAGATTAAAATACAAGAGGAGAAGGTCTATATTTATAGATTTTCGGGAGAGAAGAGGAGGGATTGAATGAGGTGGCACCTATGTGGCATCCACATAAGAGCCACATAAGGAAAACATAGGCTTGGAAGGGATGGCTATTTTAGAGTCAAACATAGAATTAAATGTTTGAGTGGCTCAAGATATTCAAGTGGGGGACGAATTTGTAAGAGTATTTAAGAGGAATGGATGACCATTTTGGAGAGAATTTCCACACATGTGTGAGCATTCCATTAGCATTAAAATGGTTAAAGCAATCACCTTTTAAAGTATGATCAGAGGACAATTAGGTGGGGAATTATTCTTAGAGGATGAGGTGATGGGTGTAGAGTAGGAATAGGATAGGCTTAGGGTAGGATTCTAGATTGGATTAATAGGTCTCTAGGTAGAGTTTAGATTATAATTCAAATTAGATTTGTATAAATCATAGCTTAGAAGAATTAGGGACATGGAGGATTTTTTAGTAAATATTAATTTATTAAAAAAAGGGGGATTTTCTAAGGCAAATTTATTTAAATAAAATACGTTAGGATAGTATTTAGATTATTGATAAATACTAGCAATGATACTATTTAATTGATTAATTAAATAGTTAGATGAATAAAAGGGAAATTAATATTAATATTTTTGGACATCTACAATTACCAAGTGAATTTTTTATCCTAAGAGGCATTAGGGTTTCTATGAACCAGAGTATGAGATAGTGGCAATTCAAAATTGTTTTGAAAATCTTTCAATATGTGAGTTTCCAGTTTTAGACAACATAAGGCCCACTCAGTTAGATGGATAGTGATTATGATTATGTTGGTTCCATAAATGATCTTGATGATGTAAAAGATGGTCTTAGTCATGAATCTGAGATTATAACTCTTTTGGACCATGAAAATGTGTATGAAATTGCAAATGGTGGGTCATTGTTAGACTTGTATGAGCATGTTTATGAAGGTTTCCAATAGGATATTTCTTGTGTTATAGAGAAAAAAAATGACCACTTTCTTAAAATAGATATGGATGCATTCAGATTTGATTTGAGTACTAATTTTTTTCTAATGTAGTTGACACAAATATCGAAATGCTATCTTGTAGTGAACAACTAGGGGTTGCTGATAGTGTTTCATGTAGCACTGAATTAGGACAAGATAAGGATATTCAAAGAAACCCTCATGTTGACTTATTTAGACCACAATATGATTTTTTTCATGTGGAGGTAGATCAAAATTGGAAAGATATACCAGACAATTTTCTTCATCCATAGCTATGTTCATTATTTGAAGAGTGGGATATGAAGAGTGTTGACATGGTGATTTTAGTTTAGCATGACAAGTATTTTCAAGAATTTTGTAGTGGGATAGATTTTGGAGATTGTTTTGATGGGTCTGACATTATCTCTCCTTGTAACTTTGAGTCTTTGACGCTAGTTAATAAAGTCCTTTATAAGGACTATGTTTCTACATATCTCATATTTCTCTTGTTTTCACAGAATGAAAGAATATCATCTTAAAATTGAAGCACTTCCATGTTAAGAAAATTTATCCCTCCTTAGGGGTTTTTTTGGGCCATCACCACATTGTCCTCTCCTTTCTAGCCCTTTTCCATCTTTTGTGCCTAGTTAGGACCCTGATTGGGCATCTCCGGGAATTGTTTTCCCCACCCGACATATTTTCCAGGGGTCCTGACCCCTGGTTCAAGGTTGACCTCGACCTTGACCTAGGTCAAGGATGACCTCAACCCTGACCTAGGTCAGGGTCAACCTCAAACTTGATCTAGGTCCCCCTTTTCCATTGGTAATTTTTCCAGTTGTGGGGTGAAACTCAAAAGTTTATTTTCCCGCTTTCGGGTCAGCTGTTTCCGGTTCCGAAGTAACTACTCTTAAAAGATATTTAATATAGGTCCACTTCTAGGTGTATAGGCATAATTGGAATTTAATTCTCCTGTGTTTGCCTCTCTAGAATTTTGTGACCTAAACTTGTATATAAGGAAGCCTTATCCTCTCATTTTTAATAACATAAATCATCTACAAAATACACACGGATGGATCATCTCATCTATGCATAATTATTACATGATTTAAAGCTTCCAAGAATTCAATAAAGGTTTTCAATTATTATTCTCAAGAATTCAAGTTCTCCATTGAAGGTCAACGATTCAAGCATTCAAGTATTAGAAGGGATTTGGTTCAAGTATTTAAGATTCATCATTCAAACCCTAGATCTATCCATCATGGTGGCATGATCTTCCTTCAAGATCCTTTGTGCATCCTCAAGATTTATTCATTCTTCCTTAAAGGTGGATTCCAAGCATACAATCATGGAGTTTTTGATTTATATTTATGGTTTTCAATGTTGAGTCTAATATTTTATATTAACATACTTGTTTACATTTGAAATACAATTGCATATATATTGAATATCATAGGTTTGTTATTAGATTGAATTCTACTACTTGCTATCATTCTCCATTTAAAATTTGATTTCAAGTTTAATTCCTAAATTGGGTTTTGACTAAGGAAAACCCTCCCCCAACAAACAAGACCATTTCCTCTTGCAGGTACAGGTACAAAAAAAATGATTTATAGAGAATATTCAAATACCCTTTTCAAAAAAAATTTGGGAAGCGCGAATAGAATTTCTGTCGGAGCAGCATAGTTCAAGGTTGACATAAAGGGGTCAAGGTTGACCTGTAAGTTTTAGATATCTATAGTCACTATTTGGGGAGTTGCAGAGCAGTTTTGGATACCCTTTTTTGACAAAATTTCAGGAACTGCGAACAGAATTTCTATCAGAGCAACATAGGTCAAGGTCAACATAAAGGGGTCATGGTCAACCTCCATTTGTGTCAAGGTCCACCTGGCTCAGATAAGAAAAAGATTTCTGGTTTTCACTGTCTCTATGTTTCTATTCCAGATCTCGTTTCAGAATTTCCAAAAACTGAGTACAAACACCAGAAAATAGGTATTTCTAGATCTTCTATGTTATGAGGCATGTATGTCATTTCATTATTCTTTGTAAACATTTCCTGATCTACATTCCTTATCATTAAAATTAAATTTAGGTTATTAATTAAGGCACAGGGTTTCATTTTTGTGAAATCCCCCATTGTTCTAAACCTTATCCACACACCATTTTCCTCTATATATTTTGGTGAACCCATGACAGACAACTCTTTCTTTTTGGTGTTCGATACTTTTCCTCTCTACCTTATGACTATCCTTTGAATACATATTAGATTAGTTTTCTTTTATGTTGTTGTATTTAAAATACAAAAAAAGATCACAAAATTTCTTTAAAAATACAAAAACATTTACATTTGTCATGCTTCTAGTGCTACCTTGTGTTTAACATGTATGATTTTTGTTGTGAATACTTTGATGAGTCTTTTAATGTAAAAGAGGATAGATCCCCTAACGAGGCACATGGTAGTGAGGATGAAAATTGTTTGAATAAGATCTCCATTGATCTTATTCCTATTTCATCCTCCTTTATAACCTCTTCAATTGACCTTTACCATAGGTTGTACGCATGGTTACCTTCATTTTACACTATTTGCAACATTGATACACCTAGAATGTTATATCCTAAACCTTTGTTGATGGTAAAAGGATGTCCTCAAATAACAATTAAGGGTAAACCTAGAGATCCTTTGGATTTCTTTGATAAGTCAGATTACGTTTCACATACTTGTCACACACAAAGTAACCCTTAGCCGATCGTTATGGTTTCTTTACCTCCTTCTCAACCTATGCTTCCTTAAGCACCTAGGTTGCCATCTTCCTTTAAGGAGTATGACTTAGTTGAACAATTACGTACTACTCCCGCTAAGATATCTTTATGGGCATTGCTTAGAAATTCTTCGACATATCATGAGGCATTGCAAAAGGCTTTATCTACCCTTCCTTCTTCACCTCCTAACCAATATAATATTAATTCATTTTTGTAATGCATGCATACTATGCCTTATGTAACTCCTATTGTGTTTACCAATGATGATTTACCTTATGTTGAGGTGTAGAAATAATATGATGCTGTTATGGTTGTTGTTTCTATTAATCAGAGTATCATTCGTAGAAAATTTGGGCTTAATGTTTGTAGTATGGACATGCTTAAAGAAATTAAGGCTGATCTTACAACTATTCGACCTAATAATGTCCCTATTCATGGATTTGATAATATTGCAAAGAGAAATTTGGGCATTATTATGCTACCTATTAAGGTTGGTCTAGTTATTATCAAAACACCTATTCATGTTATGCCTAGACCTCTCAATTATGATGATATTTACAAGAGTATCTTCTATTTCATTATGTTTGTCACTCTTCATGTTTCACTTTCTTATTCTATTATGAGATTGACTAATACTAGCCTTCCTACTTTCAAAACTTTCATTAAGAATTTGTGTGGCGGACTTATTGATATTTTTGGATTATGTGAAGAATTTTGTAGATGATACCCCATTTCCCAATCTTCCTAATCCTAATCCTATCCTTCCTAATCTTCCTAATCCTAATCCTATCATATCCTTCCTAATCCAATTCCTAATATTATCACTCCTATTTCTCAATCTTCTATCCCTAGTTCTTCCCACACTTATGATGGGGCTCAAACTATGGTTCATGATGTAGATGTGCAAGAATTATTTGATTTACCTTCCACTTCTTATGCGATCCATGATAATATTAAAGGGAAGAGAAAAGAAAATTATTCTTAACCTATCATTACACCTTACATAACATTTTCTCATGATCAACATGAACAATCACCTCCTGCAGAAGCTTTAAAAGATATGTACACTATAGGATACAATATGTTGGATAAAAAAAGTTATAATGGTTTAGGGCTTGGTGTTAATGAACAAGGTATTAAATATCAGGTCCATCTATCCCCTAAAAACTATAAATATGGTTTAGGCTTTCCTCTCTCTCAATTTAAGGTGGTTTATTTTGATTGTCACCCTCCTCTATGTTCTTCTTCCAAGAACTTCCTTAGATTACCTTGATACCCCTCAAGATGTGGCTAAGAATGTCTGTGTTTAGTTAATGAATTCTAAGAAAGAAATATTTAAACCTATGCCAAAATATGTTCTCTTAAGGAATAAATGTCCTTTTCACTATAGTAATACACATTTACTTTCTGATTGTGTACATTTCAAGATGTATGTTAGAGAAAGAGATGCTTTAGGAATTATATCTCACTCTCGTGTGATATTACAATTTCTTCATAATTTCCATTTGGGGAATACCCATCATTCTTCTATAATATAGATCTTTCCCCCTCTTGTCTCTTGACTAGGGGCCAAGAGGCATTTCTTCCATTTTTCTAGGATCCATTATGCACTTAGCATGTATTTTTTTTTGAGCTTAATTGGTTATTCTTTATACAATATATCCCTATGGTTTTGTATTATGATATGGTACATCCTTCCTTTCCTTATAATTATCCATGGCTCTCTTCTAAGTATTCATGATATCTTTTCTAAGACAATTGGTTTGCAAAGATATCTCTTTGTTATAGCATAGCTTGATCTGATTGGTATATCCCTTTCTTTCATCCCTAGGGGGAAGTTTTTGATTCTAAATCTCTTTCTAAGGATCTACTTTCCTCAGCTTAGTGGTATTTATTTATTTTCAAACATTATTTCCTTATAAAGACTTACGTTTTGGCTATGGATACCCTTTTATATGAGAGGTGATTATCCTAGGTTTTCACCTCTTCTTTATTTTGCAAAAAATGTTGTTTATAAAATCTTGTCTTTGCTTCGGTTTATAGTTTTCTTCCTTCATTTCAATATTCCTCTCCCTCTTGATTGCAGGGGGCTTGATGATTGAATCTTTGATCCCTCTTTGATTTTCTTTGAAAGATGATATTTTATCCAAAGAACTCCTCTATGGTGGGGGTCTTGTTAATGGGATCTCTTCCTCTTTGAGGATCCTTTTGATGATTATCTATGCTCTTAGATGTAAGTGTCAATACTCTTCACTAAGAATATAGTGTACATTGTTGCTAACATGATATCTCCCTACTTTGTGAAGTAGGTATCCTTCTTCTCTTCCTTATCCTTTCTATTAGGTAGCCATGATAAGGAGGCAGGAATGTATAGGGTCTCTCTTATACTATGGTTTATATTTTACAACATGCTAAATCCTCAGAAGGTAACACACATAAGTTTCTAAATATTGAAGAGACACGCATTTTTGTTTTTTCTAAATCCTCGGAAGGTAACATACATAAGTTGCTAAATCCTGAAGAGATACACATTTTAAATTTCAAATATTCTAAATCCTTAAAGGTAACACACATAAGTTTCTAAATCTTGGATAAAAGAATGTGGATCTATGGGTATTCCAAAAGCTACCAGAAGACGCATTACAATTTCAAAGCATAGTTTATGGCTGAACCTGTTGCGCTCTCCCTCCTTGGTGATTCATGGTAAGGTGGGCATCTTACTGGGCGAGGTAATGACTCTCTCTTTTCTATCTTTCACTTTCATGCTAGTACAATTAGATCATAAAGCTATGTTATTTATAGTGTTTCTCTTTTCTTTCTTATGTATTCATTTATGCTTTTATAATAGCTTTCCAAATATAATATTAGTATAGGAACCATTTATTAGTAAATTTTCCTTTTCTAGTTGATTTGGGTTTGTTTTCGTACTAGCCCCTTTTTGTATCTTTTAGATTTGTCTTTATTTTATTTTTTTATTCTCTTTGTTTTTGTGCCCTTGTGCATGTATGTTGAGTTAGAATCATTTTCCTTTGGGCTCATGTCCTTGACTATGTGATGTTCTACCTCATTGTGATCTACTGGAGTCTTTCTTCTAAACTTTACCGTGAGTATGTTTGATTTCCATACTCCCACTAAAGTGGGGACTTAATGCATCATCTTAAAATGGAATCTCTTCCATGTTAAGATCATTCAACCCTCTTTAGGGGGTGTTTTGAGCCATCACCATGTTTTCCTCTAATTTTTTCCCCTTTTCCATCTTCTGTGGCTGTTTAGGACCCTGATTGTGCCTCTCTACGCACTATTTTCCCTAGCTGGCATATTTTCCTGGTGTCCTGCCCACCTGGGTCAAGGTTGACCTCAACCTTGACCTAGGTTAGGGTTTACCTTGACCTTGACCCAGGTCCCCCTTTTCCATTGGAAATTTTTTTGGTTGCGAGGGGGAACCTCAAAAGTTTATTTTCTTGCTTCCAGGTTGGCTGTTTCAGGTTCTGAAGTAATGAATCTTAAAAGATATTTAATATAGGTCCACTTCTAGGCATATATGCCTATTGGAATTTAATTCTCATATGTTGGCCTCTCTAGAAGTTTGTGACCTAAACATGTATATAAGGAAGCCTTCTCTTCTCATTTTTGATCATCAGCTACTTGGAGACAAGTACATTATCGTCTAGTTCCAAGCATCAATTGTTTTACATGCTCTCACGATTCCAAGTGTTCAATCAACATTTTGAATTCTTCTTATCAAGAATTCAAGTTCTCCATTGAAGATCAAGGATTCAAGAATTCAAGTCTTTAAAGGGATTTGGTTCAAGCATTCAAGATTCATCATTCAAACCCTAGATCTATCCATCGTGGTGGTGTGATGTTCCTTCAAGATCCTTTGTGCATCCTCAAGATCCATTTATTCTTCCTTCAAGGTGGATTCCAAGAATATAATCATGGAGGTTTTTATTTACATTTATGGCTTTTAATGTTGAGTCTAAGCTTTCATATTAACATACTTGTTTACATTTGAAATACAATTGCATATCTATTGAATACCATAGATTCATTTTTAGACTTCTACTACTTGCTAGCATTCTCCATTTCAATTTTTATTTCAAGGTTAATTCTTAAATCAGGGTTTGACTAAGGGAAACCCCTCCTTAAGAAAATAAAATCATTTTTCTTGTAGGTACAGTTATGAAAGAGAAAATTATAGAGCAGATTCAGATACCCTTTTTGAAAAACTTTCATGATCCACAAATAGAATTTCCATTGGAGTAATGCAGGTCAAGGTCAACATAAAGGGGTCAAGGTCAACCTATAAGTTTTAGATGTATACAGTTTTTGTTTTGGAATTTGCAGAGAATATTTGGATACCCTTTTCAGCAAATGTTCAGGATCCGCAAACAAAATTTCTGTCGGAGCAGTGCTGGTCAAGGTCGACATAAAGGGATTAAGGTCGATCTATATTTGGATCAAGGTCGACCTAGAGCAAAAAATAAAAATATTAATGGGTTTTCTCCGTGTTAATGCTTCTTTTCTAGACACATTTGTATAATTTATAGAAACTTAGTATAGATACCAGAAAATAGGTATTTCCAGATCTATTATGTTATGAGGTATGTATGTCATTTCATTATTCTTTGCAAACATTTCTAGATTTACATTCCCAATCATTATAATTAAATGTATGTGGTTAATAGCAGCATAGGGTCTCTTTTATGCCCAAACCCCCATTGTTCTAAACCCTATCCATATTTTTATTTATACAAAAGTATGGTTCAAAATGATAGAATGTTGAATGTTGCCAAGTGTTTCCTATTCACCTAAGTGTTTTTTGGTGATTTTATCAGATTGGTCATGCAGCTAGCTGATCAGAATCACATGCTTGACAAAAGAAAGTATTATTTTCATTTTTATGGCGTAGTATCATCTATATAGTGCTAGGGTTTTGGGTTGTTTTTTTTCATCTGCATCCCAAAGTGCTGGTGTTCTAGTGTTTATCTTGCGGTCAACCTTCCTCAGTCAAAGCCTATATGTTAGGACTACAAAAATTTGGTTACCATGGAGCTCAATCCTGCCTATTTTCTTGTATTTCTGAGTCTTTTTGCTAAGCCCTAATTGTCTTTTGGTTTGGCCCTTGATTATCCATAGTGCTTCTTATTTTCTTGCATTACTTTTTGGAAGCCACTTAATTATTTTTATACCATGTTCCTTAAGTCATCCTACAGGGTGGGGGGGGGGGGTAATGTTTCTAATTCATAACTCCTAGTAGGGCCCTTGTTTTAATATTCCATTTATCTAAAGTCCCCACGGTGTTTATTTATTATAATATGTCAAGAAAGTCTGATTGATCCAACAATAGGCATAATGCCTTGATCAAAAGTTCCACCAAAGATACTCATAGTGACATCGCGCCTAAATGCCAAGTGTCCATCTGAGATTATAGGGCTGACATCTTCAAAGCTAGAAACAAGGATAAGGTTCCATCATATCTATTTTAATCTAATGATGGGCACGAAAATCTCATGAACTAAAAATGTGAGAAAGTTATTCTTCAAGGCATCATGCCTGTGCAACGTGTTTCAAGTGGTGGGACTTGGTTAGGATAAAGGAAAGATAAAGCGTCAAGAAATTTTTGTTTAATTGGATGGTAGGCATGATGCCTTGATCCAAAGATGTCTGTTGTATATTTATCATGGGATCAGACTTGAGTGACACCTGTCTAGGTTGATAAGGAAAGTTGAATGTGTTCCTAGGGCCAATGTGGGCCTACCACGAGGAGATCTGGGGTGATTGATTGGACTTAAGTAATTAATTTTCTTTGTACATCGGTATTTTAAGGGAGATAGAATACCATTTTTTAAAGACAAATTTAGAGCTTGATATTGGCCATCGATGGCGTTTACATGACAGGGGTGACCATTGTAACATGTGGTTTTAAGTTTTGAAATATTCTAAAGGGTTCCCAGTCATTTGCGGTTCATTTTTGTCACAGAGGGAGATGTTTTGATCAAATTGTTGATGGATCTGTATTTATTTGTTGAGTTAATGATTTTAGACAAGCGGTTATGCATATTAGATTGTTTTTGGGATCTTTTGAAGAAAGATCATTTAGTTGGAGGAAGGAAAGGTGGATGCAAAATTAGGTCTCATTGAGGGACAAATGTCAAATGGATAGTAGTTTTAGGGTTTCTATTTTGTATATATTCCTTTATTTTCTCTATTGTAAGGGTTCTGAGTTTTATGCAACATAAGGAGGTTCCAAAGGGGGCTCAGAATCCTTTGTTTTGAGGGAAGGTTCTAGGTGTGGTTCCTTTTGTAAAATGTTTTTCCTTTTTCTCTGCATATACAATGTTCTTGATCTATTTCTGGTTTCAAAGAAGAGCATGAGTTGTAATATTTAGCATTATGAATAGAAATTCAATATTGTTGTACTATTATCAAGTTGTCTCCATTTTTCTTTATGAATCATAGAGACGAAGGCATCAAGGGTGTTTCTCTTTTGTCCATTGTTGATTAGCAATGGATTCATTTTGAGGATGACTGTGATTTGTGATTTTTTTAGATATGTATGAGTTTGGAGTATTGAGATTATTTTAAAATTGTCTTTGACTGGATATTGAATAGTGTATTGTCTACACCAGGGTCTCTTCCAAGGGGAGGGTTAAATACTTTGAATAAGTAGTTTCATATTTGAACGCACAGATGGATGCACAAGTAGAACTTTACTGATAGGGTATATTTGATGTAAGGCATTAGACATATTAGACTGTGTTAGTTTCTTTGTTCATAACCGTATTTTTGCAATTTTATGTTTGACTCTACATCCATTGGACAAGGCATTGGTCTATGAGGGATCTGGGGTGTTTCTGGGATCCATTAATCAAATATATCAAAGAAAATATTTTCCCTTCATATTTGTAGGAAGGAGTTAGATTAGGTCTGGTTTTTGAACATACTATTTGTAGGTGGGATACTAGATAAGTTTTGGTGAACACTAAGGTATTTTTTACCTATAAGTTTGAATGTTATTCCACAAGTATGTATCTGCAAGTACTTGTACGACAAAAGGTTTAATGTGTGTACCAATTAGATGTACCTGCCTAAGTGATCTGGAGCTCAAAGTGTAGAAGGTCTTTGAACCTTGTCAATGTTGGATTTCTCTTGTCTCCTTCCTACTGAGGGTGTTGAGTTTGTGTCCTAGATTTCCAATCTCACAGCCTGGTCTCAGAATCTCTTCTATGAAAGGAGATTGCAAGAAAATGAGCCACCAATTTCCTTAAGATACTTGGTTTGAGAAATAAAAATACTATTCTTGGTCTGATAATTTGCAACACAAGAAAAAATTCCATTTTACCAATCATCAAAATCTCAAATTCAATTTTCATTTTCATAGATAATTTATTACTCATTTCATGATTACCTCCAAAAATGAAATCATCTAAAAAAATTCTAACTATTAATATTTCATCTTCACTAGTTATTAAATATAAATTACTGTCTGCATTATGTCTTCTGAAACCAAGACAAAGTAAAAACCTATCCAATCTATCATACCATTCTCTAGGTGCTTGTTTCAGTCCATGAAAATCCTTCTTCAATTTGAAAACTATGTCCTCATCATCTCTTAAAGAGAATCCGTTAAGATGCTCAATATATATTTCTTCCTCTAAATATCTATTCAGAAATACAGGTTTCACATCCATCTGATACACTTTAAATTATGTGTGTGTAGAACAAGAAAGAAATTTTCTCACATCCTCAAGCCTAGCAACATGAGAAAATGTTTCTTCAAAGTCTATGCCTTCTTGTTGCAAGTAGTCTTTGCAAAGTGGTTTTCCGTTATTCCTTACAACCATTCCTTCTTCATTCATTTTGTTTCTAAAAACCCATTTATTCATGTTGGAAAGTGGCTCATTCTATATTGTATAGAGGTTGTCATTCATGGAAAACTACTCATGTGTCCATGTCTCTTGAATTCAAACTTAGTTTTATTATTCAGTTTTGCAAAAATGACTAAGTCCAGGAAGAAATTTACTATGTACAACCACACAGTTTTGATCAGCAAGCACTGTATATGGTGAGCTAAGTCATGCAGGATTAGAGGAAGGTATTTTTTCATATGGTAGAACTAGAATTAAGGTCTCTTGTATTTTGGAGTTCATTTTAGAGAGTTACAACCTGTTTAAGTCATGAAAAGACAATATAATAGTGAAAAAGAGTAGTTGAATAGTCGCGATGATTAAAGAAGTATAAAATGGAATCTAGAAGTGCTACGTTGGATTTGGATTGGATCCTACACCAATTTTGTTATAGTATGATCTCCGACTATAGATTTGATGATTTAATAAAATTTGGCCAAGTTTGGGGATGTTCTTATGAGTTGACTGATTATGATATTGGGTAGATATGAAGATGTTTTTAGATACAAAGATACAGGTGAAATGTGTAAATAAATTTTGATGTCAGAATGAGACAAAAATTGATGAGAGATATAATTGGGACTACTTGATCATAACAGATGCTTGTCCAATTCACTTTTGGTAAATCATTGTAACATAACTATTTTTCTAATTGTAAGAGTAGTGTGCTTATTTTATACCCCCAACAGGGTTTTCTATTCCTTTAATAGAAAGTGTAGTAATATAATAATCATCTCCTAACAGGGATAGGTCTCCTAACATGGACACTATAATTTTAGTGCATAATTTGTGGCTATTAGCCCCACTGAGTTTTTCCCTTGGATAGGATTTCCTCTTGAAAACAATCATGGTGTTATGATTTATCTTCTTTATGTGTATCTTCATTTCATTTCAGCTATTATATGATTAAGTTAGAAGTTATTAAGTTTGAATTTAAAGTGGCATAATACTGATTCACCCCCCTCTAAGTATTACCTAATCTTAACAATTGGTATAAAATATTTTCTCCCTTAGAGAGAAAGTCTAGTTACTATTTTTCACTCTTCTGAACTGATCCCTATTAGGAGCCAACCCTATTAAATGTTTCAAAACACACTGTTAGGTGTGACCCTATTAGAGGATTTAAATCACCCTATGAGGAATGGCCTTGTTAGTGGTCTTCAACACTTCAATATATAAATACTACCTTGTGAGAGGATTTACAAAAAGAATGTTAAGTTTACTTTGTTAAGAGATTTGAGATCACTACTACAGTTGTTAGAAAGTAAAAATGAATTTACCTGTATGTGTGAAAAATTGTCTTTGCTGATTCAGATCTCTATTATGATTATAACTGAATCCTTTATGATAAAATATTCTATTGCATCTTCGAGCGTTCTGTACTCATTCAGAATCCCATATGATTTTGCCTTCACTCTTCATATCAAAAAATTCCACACTTCTGCTTGTCTTCAACTTTTTCACACTCTTGCACACATTCAATCCAAACTTGACCTTTCATATATATGATAAGCCCTATCAAGTGGGCTTGAATATACTTCTAAATAAGTAATAAATCATAATTCAGTCAGCCTCATATAACCAATTAATTATAGATTGTAAACCACTGTTAGTCGGCTGACACTGAATAATCAACTTGGTTAACACTGAATTCCTTTAATGCCCGACCATGATTGAAATGCTCGAGTGACTCGGTCAACACTAAAAAAATCTTTCTATTCACTAACTATGCTCAGTCTGAATGTAGACATTTGTGTAACATTATTACATAAGTGTAAATACATGTGTAACATAAATGACAATACACAATTGAATAACTGTCTTCAACAATGGATACTCAATTGATCTTTGATATCAATGAAAGGCCTAGGTATATATTTAAGAAATATCCTTGTAAATCAACCAAAGATGATCCCAAAGATGCATTTTCTCAAACACCCTATGACATTCTACATGTTGAATATATTCACGCATACATCCATTGTAGGTATGAGTAACTGGGAGCCTCTAAGATCTATAAGGAAATGAAAGATATGATCAAAGAAGATTGTAAATGGAAGGATGAGTTTTCTCATCTAGAAAACCTAAGTGTGATGTGAATGGAGAAAATTTATGACTTTGAAAAATAAGAAGGGATACAACTTGTGTTAAGAAGATTACATGATTAGTTTATTTGGATTAGTGATCATCCTATGAAGATATATAGTGAGTTAATCCATCACATAACTGGTTTGGATAACTCTTGTGTTATCCTTATTATAGAGAAGAATACAAATAAGCAAGTGGAAAACCTAACCCACTCTAAATGGGTTACGCGAGTGATGACTACAGCTGACATCTCTTTGTAATAATAGAGAAAGGAAAAATATGCATATATAGGTACCACAAAACTCTAAAAAATATTCAAACCTATCTAATCTAACATTAGGGCCATTGAAATGGGAATTCAAAAACATATGCAAAAAACACATAAAAACCTCTTCGAGTGATGCTCAAATGCTCTCCTTTCTTCTCCATTGAGTTGATTATTGTTTCTCTTTTTCCTATGACGAAAATGCACAAGTATTGAAAAGCCAAGCTGATAGCTAGAATACTACGACATAGTCGTTGTAACTTGAAAGAGAGAATTGAATCTGAATTTATAGAAATGAGAGACAATTTGCAGAATTAGTATGCATAAAATCAATGCATAATTGAAGGATGGAAGAAGCAAATTAATAGGAAATGGATGAACAAATTAGGGGAAAAGAGATAAGGAAAGGTGGAAGAGCTCATGTACCTAATTAATAGGAAATGAAGCACAATTAAGGGAGGGAATGTAAGAGTTCAATTTTTGAATTTAAAAACTCATTATTCCCTCAAATTAGGAATTTAAGAATTAGTAAAACCCCATAGTTCAAAATATGAGAAGTTGATTAATTTTGAAATTAATTAATTTAGAGAGACATTAAAAAAATGGAATAAATAAAGTCAATTTATTTATTCGATTAGTACATAGAGATAAAATATGGGTTATTCATCCCAAGAGGAAAAATTAGAGGGTTATTGGCAAAATTGAAGGCATTAATGTGCAATTGAATAGAATTTGATGATATTCAAAAGGATTAGGATCAATGCCAATAATTCTGGAATAGTTTAGGAAATCACAAGGCATCGATGAACTTTGACAATGCTCTCACGATAATGATTCTAAATGATATAATGGCATTAATGAACTTGGATGATTCCAGAGGATAAATAAAGATAAGGAGACATCAATGAACTTGGACAATGCTCCTAAAATGTGAGATTGACAATGAGGCATCAATGAACTTTGGCAATGCTCTCCAAATGATGATTGATGATGAAAAATCATCGATGAACTTTGACAATGCTATTGGAGGAATTAAATGATAATGAGGGATTGATGAACTTGAAAAATGCACTCAAATGATGATTTAGGAGAAGGAATTAATGAATTTACCAATACCTTGGATAGATGGTGATGAGGCATCGATGGACTTTGACAATGCCAGAGTATTGATTGAAAGAGATTGATAAGACATTGATATGCGTTTGGATTTGAATGAGTTTGGAATGATCCTAAACCAATTAGAAAGGGATTAGAACTTGGTTGGAGCAATTTAAGATGATTTTACATGGTTTAGGAATGAATTTGATCAATTAAGCCAAAAATATCAAGGTTATATGAGAATTGTTAGAAATTGGTGGCATTGAAGAATGCAACAATATCAGTGAATAAAAGACATGTTAAAAAGGGAGCACATAAGTGCGAACCATTTTTAGGTGTCTACATTTTTCCCCTCTTTGAGACCATATGATTATGAGGGTTGGATCAAAGAAAAATAGAAGATCATGCCCCAACTCAAACAAAAATTTAAGATCATGACCCAATGGATTGACATAAATGGAGGTATTGTGCCCCTTCAAAAAATTGGGCAAAAATTGACATGAGGACAATTTTTGAAAAGAAAGTGATTGCATGGATTGATTGAAGAAATGTTAGTAGATAGTGGAAATTAGATGATGAAATGTTAGTAAGAAGGAAAGAGTTTGGGCTTTCATAAGTGAAATTATGTCATAAGAGCTTAATTTGATATAGCAAAACCAGATGCAACGCATCGTGGCCTGAAAGCCAGAGCAAGAAAGCCATCCTCTTACGTGAAAATAAATGATGCACACAAAGGATGATATACTTCTTCCTGAAGCATATATCAGACATGCCCCATAATTTCATGAGATCATCAAATAGGAAGAAGACAAAGAAAAAACTGATCATGAACCATCCCAACTACTCTCATAAGTTCAGGTGATATAATCAAGTAGCATAGGAACATGACCAAAAAAGATAAATCAATAAAAGCTAAAACACTCACTGAAAAAATGTAAGCCAACAACCATTCTGATAATTTTGTTACTTGCATTAAGTGTTCCTTGTTTGATAGCTTAGTTTTTATTGACTGATTACATGGTTGATTGATAGGTTGGATAGATTGATTGGTTGATAGTTGAAATGGAAAGATCGAACAGGTCCAACCAGATTGAATATTGAGTCACAACGATTCAGATTGCTTTTGTGAGAACATGATTTCATTAAGCACAGAATGATGTGTCTGCCATGGATGCCTACAAACATGATGATCATTACACAAAATAAATACAAGTATGTACAAATTTATTCAATTTTGAAGAGATTTTTAATTTTTTAGGATTTTTGAGATATTTGAATTTTTTTGTGATCATCTTTTTTCAGGACTTTTTAGGATTTTTAGGATTTTTTAATGAATCTTTATGCTTTTTAGAGACTTTTTTCAGCATCATATGTGATTTTTAAGGTCTTTTTTCAAGTTCATATTTGATTTTTAGGGATTTATTTAGGACATTATGCAATTTTTATAGATTTTTAGCTTCTTATTTGTATTTTTAGGATTTTTTTTTTTAAATTTCCCCTAGTGTCTAGCAAGGGAAGGACATTTTGGAAGGACAAATGGATTGATAGATGGATGAAGAAAAAGGGGATCATGCATTTGATCTATTTAGGTTTTCAAGGACTATCAAAGAAATGGGAAAATAATGTTTTACCAAGCCGAGAGACTAGATATGACAATGATAAGGTAATGAGATAGTGCAGTGGATGGAATGCGAGAAATGAACATGTCAAGAGGTTTTTCTTTGAAAACATGTTTTTGCATTGAATGTCCTTATTTTGTATCAAGAACAAGATAGGGAGTTGTATAAGACAATGTTAGGAACTGCATAGGATAATGACATAATATGAACAGGAAAATTATGATAGGATATGGATAGGATATGCAAGATCAATCAGGGATAATGGGAAGGGATATGGAATATGGACGAAAGGTTGTGATAGGATAGGCGATATAGACTAAAGGGATATAGGCAATGTGAAGCAGATAAGAAATATGATACTTCTAGAGAGATCTGTAACCATGTCAAGATCAAAGTTGGGGAAAAGGGGATAGGATAATGGAGGACATGCTGGGGATAATGAAGGATAATATGAATGAAATCTGCCCCCAAGTATAGAGTGCAAGAAGTTCATAGAATTACATATGATGCTTGTTTGCTAGGTTTTCGTCATGGTATTGTCCCAAAGTGCATGTTTTCCAGGTTTTCACTATTGGATGAAATTATTTCTCTTTATTTTTTTGTGTTACCAAGATGCCTTTTTTCCAGTTTTTCATCAAGGAAAATTTTTCTTTTTTTCTTTTTTTTTTTCAGTTTGTCACTTTTTTTTGAAATTTTTGACATATTAGAAAAACACATGGGCACATTACATGACATGGATGAAGGAATCAAGTGTCTATATTCTCTGAAATTTTCTTTTGAAAGATATTGCACAAAGATGTTGGTAGGGTAAAGATAAAAGCATATGAAATGGATGATTAGATAAGGATGGATAAGGTTTATGAAAAATATTGGATAGGATGGATGAAAGGTTGGAAAATAGGTGTTGGATAATGAAGGGAGTGGAAGAAGGCTTGATTTTGAATGGATGGAAATGGATACAAGAATAACATTGGCACACACCTTTAGGGGCAATGGAGTGATGAAGGAGAATGAGAATTTGGATTTTGAAAGCTTAATGAGAAATGGATATGGATGTTCAGACACAAGGATGTAAAATGGATTTGAAAGATGGAAGAAATTTAGATGGAGGGATAGAAACTTTTTTGGAAACACTGAGAGGGGGGGTGAATCAGTGTTTGTCTATTAATTACTTTTCAACAACTTAAACATAAATCAAACATACATAGAATGAAACTTGATATAAGAACTCATAACACATGATATGATTATGAGGAAACCTTGATCAGAGGAAAACCCCAGTGGGAGTCAGTACCCACAAATATTGTACTAGGTATAATGAACCTGTTGAAGTTCCTTTGCCTTGTTAGAAGCAGTCTTTACAATATGAGTACAATGACTTGGTTAAAGGTCTGACCCTGTTAGGAGTCTTTTACAAAACCCTGCTAAAGGTATATGGATCATTGCCTAGGCTCACTAACCAATAGGATGAAGGCTAAAACCTTCTGAAAGTTGATATACACTATATCAAAAGTGAACTGTTGTGATGACACTGTTGTCTAATTAGTTTTGTGTATGTGCAAATGCTCTTACTCTCTTAAAGAGCTATATCATATACAGACTTCATTATACTTCTCTTCTCTATCTTCCTCTTGCATAATAATCAATTCTTGTAACATATCTTTACATTACATACTTATATGTTTATATCCGAATAGGTGTGACCCAAAACAAAACTCTAGTCGGCCCTAAAACAAAATATACAACGCTTCTGAGAAAGTAAGCTCAAGCATGTTTATTAAAATTCTAATTACATTATTTCAAACATATAACCAAAGGTTCTTAGCCATTACATTCCAAAATAATTCACGCTGATCAAACTAGTAGTCAGCTTCCATGCTCTGTCTTCTGGACTACTGGTCTACTGATCTGCTTGTATCTTTTCCATACTATTGTTTTGTACTATGTGTGTCTAGATGTAGCATGTACATATGTCATAAAATATATATCTAGACATGCATAAGCTCAATTGATCTCTCGCACGTGCGCTGATGTGTTGATCGCTGAGTATCTCTGTCTGCTCTATTTTCTTTACTTAGTCATTTTGTCTTTTAAGACAGAAACTAAAAATGACTTTTTTTCCATGATGACAACACAAAATGATTCATGCATCCTCAGGAAGTCAACTTGCCAACAATCTACCCCTTTTTCATTTATGGAAACAAAGGAATGTGGCCAAGTTACTCAAAATTATATATCACAAAAAATGACTGTATATCATAACATCTTATTGATATATACATATACTTCTCCACATATACACATTATATATTACTCCCCCTTTGAAATTAATGAAAAATGTGTAAAAAAAATTGTAAGTCTTCTACATACTTACTCCATGTAAACTTCAGGGTACACAATCTTAAGAGATTAGATCTCTTTCTACCAAAATACTTTCATAGCATCAACTGTCTGAAGATGCACACATAGGGCATAAGTCAGTTTCTCCATTTTCATCATATCCATGCAAGGACCTTGATCATATGTCACCATGGTGTCATCAATCTATTTGATGTTCTCATTAAGGACTGCTAGAGATGGTGCAAGTGCATTTCTCAACTGGGTTTGTCTTATTCTTTTCTAGCTGATTTCCAATTTTGCCTTCTCAATTTTAGCCAACTATCCTTGATAGACATTATTGCAAATGTTCATGTCTTGCATGGATGTTTCAACTAATTTTTTGATATTATCCACCATTAACTCTGCCTCTTCTACCTTTTTAGTGTGCTCAGAGGTGAACTTCACTTTGTCCATGTAGTTAGCTATAACTTTCTTGCCTTTAGTTGCCAATTCTTTTAGTATGGATTGCCCAATCTTTAAGGAGTTCATGTCTAAGGTAAATTTATTTACCAGATCATTCAGTCTCTCTTTCTTATATTCATCTTCAGCAATATTAGTAGTAGAGTCTACTAAACTTGTAAAGTGTGATTTGAAGTTTGTCAAAATGTTGTCCACATCTTCAACTGATTGGACTTTGGCTACTTTCTTATCAGCATGCCCTAAGTCATTCAATATGTTCACTGTTTCCAAAAATAGAGGGTTCCTCGTCACTTTTTTCTCTTTTGCCTTTTCCATAGCAATAATTTTGATCTTGATTAGGTCTTCTTCTCCCCATGCATCCAAACTTGTTGAATTAGGAGTTAACCTTGACAACAATGAGGTAGATGGTTGAGTGGATGGTGAGAATATAGTGTTCTGACTGGTATCCATGCATTCAACCTTTAATGGTATCTCTTTTATTGGTGTCTTATCACCTTGAGTATCTTTTTCTTCATTTATGTCAATTTGATCATTGATGGGAACTTCATCCTATTGTGCAAATGTATCATTAGTGCACATTTATTTAGTTCTTACAAATACCTTATCAACTGTTTCCATATCCTTGTTCGATGTTATCATGGATATCTTGATATTGTCAACTACTATAGTATCTTCTGATTCTTTATCTTTATAAGAAGTTATTTTCATTGAGGGTGCTGAAACCTATGTACCTGTCATAGGTTCTACCTGAATCACTTGTTTTGTAGCCTGTTTAGGAGGAGCTAGAGTTACTTTTGTAGTAGGTGCCATTGGTGGATGCATGTGTCTATCGTTAAACACTTGTGCAAATGCATTTTTAGTCTACTTACCTATCTGCTCATACTCTTTGTTCATAATCTATAAGGTCTGTGTCTTAGTTCAGAGATGAGGCTTCACTAGATCTAATAATATAGCATTCTCATCATGCGAGCATACATGGAGAAGAGTATCCAATGTTTCTTCTCTAATCTTCATGTCTTCCTCTATTGCATGTATTTTCATGATCTCCAATAAGTTCCATAACTGAACCGGTATCACTGTCTTGAGTTTAAGAACTATCTTCTTAAACTTGATCATATGAGATATGATCATAAAATGTATCTCAGTCTTATCTATTTCTTGATACTTGTCATAGAATTTAGAAAGTGTATCTAATCTACCTTCATTTACAATCCTATTCTTCAAAAAATTTAGACTAGGTCTAAATCCTACCTCAGGAGGAGCTTGAGTATTCTTTGCTTTGCTCTGAGTGTTCCTTGAGGATGGGTAATTTGTGGGTGCCTATTTTCTTCCTCTAGTATTCTTGCTTGGTATAGAAGGTGGAGATGAGTCTAGATCAATAGTGGTAGAGGGCGCAGAGGTGCTCTCTACTTTCTTCTTCTTCTGGATCTATTCAAATTTCTCAATTTCTTTTTCTATCTTGGCATCTCTAGCTTTGTTAAGATCTTCTTGAGTGACTCCATGAAATTTTAGTATGTTGGATGTAATTCTGGATGCTTTCCTTTTATTATCAACACTATTTAAGATAGTATCCACTTCATTGGTCTTCTCTCTATAAGTGCCCCACCTAAGCTCATTAGGATCTTTGGGCGCAGAGAATAGAACTTGTGCATATCCTTCTAACACATGTTCTTCCACTTCATAACCAAGAGGATGAATCCATTTGGTTCAGGTTCAACTTCCTCCATGCTAGTGCAATATGTTTCTACCATGAAACATATGGTATCCTTATATTTGTCAACTATCTTCTTAGATAATCTGAACCTATTCTACATTTTGATCCTAAATGTCTTTATATCCATATCAATGGCATCCCTTGCACTGCTCTCTAAAGTGGCCTTAAGAGAAATATGAGACATTGTGGGTTTGCTCCTATCTAGGTAAAGGTTTGCAAGCTTTCCAACTATATGGAAATACAAGTAGATGATCAGAGATCCAAACCTGAGTGTCTTGCTCCTGTCATGCTTGACGATTCAAATGTTGTCAATCAATTGACCGTGCAAGATCTCACATAGGTTGTATTGAGTGCTATCCTTCACCATTCTGATAGCTACTAGGATTGTTGCTGCAGAGACACTGTTCAACCTACTTTCTTGCTAAAACTTATACCCAAGTATCATAGTTAGAAGTTTTATGTCATCTTCTTTGATAGGGTCAACTGTCATTCCGCACTTATCACTTCTAGATAGGCAAACTTGTTCAATTTTATTCTTGACATCCTTGCCAGTAGGAAAAACTGGTCTATTCTTAGGAAGTCTGATTAATTCATGAATTAGGTCTATAGTGATACACATAGGGACCTCACCAATCCAATAAATATCATCATGTATTCTGCTTAACAAAATCTTCACCCATTCTGGCTCATCAAACTCATGCACATTCGAGTATTCAAAAATAGGGTTATCAATCAAGTGCATGAAATCATCCTTGAATGTGTATTCAGGTTTCATCATAGATCGCATATGAGTGGCTATGCTGGAATCTCCTACTATTTCCTTCTTGCAATAAATGTACGCGCAGATATCTTCCACATGAACAACACTTAGTGGGGTTTTGGAGAAAGCCCCTTCCACATCATCCAGTATGGATTTGAATGGATTCTTCTTGAATACAAATCTCTTCCTCTTTACAATATCAAATACTACTAGAGTCGCCATACTTACTTGGAACTTGATTAAGTAGGGTTTCACAAAATTCTGAAATGGCACGACTGATAGGGTTCTGTTCCAAACTTCTTATCTGTTCTCTTACCTATCAAACCTGTTATTCTTCCATTTCTTGATGTCTAGTGCTCCAATGCTCTCCAAATTCTATAATCTTGAATGCAAGTGTGAAGAAGATCAAACACTTACTTTCTTTTATACAATCTACCACATTTAATGTTTGCAACCGTATGCAAATTACTCAGAGATTTTGAAACTTTGATTCTAAGGTATTTTAGACAATGCGTGAATGCATATAGAAATATTATGTTCTTATAACCATGAATTCATAGGCGCATACTCAGAGGTGAGTATACCAACCACATAGGGGTCCTAATCTAGAATAGCTCCCCCTAAGACCAAGAAGGTCTATTCAAGTAGAAGTAGAGGGTGTGTCCACTATGGATGCATCAACTACTTTGTCAACATCATTGTCCTTCTTGACTTCAACCCAGATTTTGCTTGAACCTTCATTTGCTTGAACAAAATTGACTTCTCCTTTTTCTTCAAATAGTGATTTCTTAGGATCCTCTTGGTTTTGAGTTCTAGATCTACAAAATCTTAAGATGTGTCTAGCCATTCCACATGTGTGACAAATGATAGGAGGTTTGATTCTCTTGTTCATCATGCTGCATTGCTTTGATGTGTGTCCATTGTAGTTACATATCTGACATGTAGTGTTATACAAATTCCTTTGAGGTTGATTTCTCTTATTGTTTTGATTCATTCTTCTTTTATTCTATTGTGACTGATTTCTTTGATTTGTTCTGCAATGTATAGCCCTGTGACCAAACTTATTACAGGAGAAACAATAACCATTGAAGGGTCTTACCTCTTTGCAATATCTTTCTAAATGACCATGTTTGTTACATGCATAACATGTTTTGTTAACTTGCTTGATTTCCCCTTTATGTGGATCTATTTTAATCTCTGTAACACTTTCAACTTTGTTTGCTTCTGAAGATGCTTCATGAGGTTTCTTTCTTTCTTGCAATGATTTGAATTCACTTTGTGCTACACTGAATCCAAGACCAGTAGTGTCACCTTTTTTCTTTTGTGCATTGAGCTAAGATTGAATTGAATTAAAACTTCTGTGAAGATTATCAATATTTTCATTTGCTTCTGTTAATTCAGATTCCAACTTTTTCTTTATGTTTTCCAATTCCAGGACTTTCATGTTTGCTTTCAAGAGTTCATCATCTAGTTGTTTGCTTTCTTTGATCTTTTCTTCAATAACGATTTGGTTTTCTGTGAGCTGTTTATCCAGATTTTTAACTTTATCTTTTAGAGACATATTCTCTTCATTGAGATTTTTGATCATTTTCCCTAAATCACTTGTAGAACAATCTTTCAAATCTTTTCTTAGTTTCTTGATAAGCAGTTGTGAGCCATCAACTTTTAGTCTAAGTTCTTCATTTTCTTTTTCAGATCTATCAAGATATTAAAGATCTGCTTCAAGATTCTTTTTCAAATGTTTTTCTTCTATTGATTCCATGATCTCCTCAAGTGGTTAAACTTATTTGTTGAGGACTAGAACTCTGATACCAATTGTTGGAAACACTGGGAGGGGGGGTGAATTAGTGTTTGTCTATTAATTATTTTTTAGCAACTTAAACATAAATCAAACATACATAGAATGAAGCTTAATATAAGAACTCATAACACATGATATTATTACGGGGAAACCTTGATCAAAGGAAAACCCCGGTGGGAATTAGTACCCAAAAATATTGTACTAGGTATAATGAACCTGTTAAAGTTCATTTTCCCTGTTAGAAGCAGTCTTTACAATATGAGTACAATGACCTGGTTAAAGGTTTGACCCTATTAGGAGTCTTTTAAAAAACCCTGTTAAAGGTATATGGCTCACTACCTAGGCTCATTTCCAAATAGGATGAAGGTGACAACCTTCTGAAAGTTGATATACACTATATCAAAAGTGAACTGCTGTGATGACACTATTGTCTAATCAGTTCCGTGTATGCGTGAATGCTCTTACTCTCTTAAAGAGCTATATAATATACTGACTTCATTATACTGCTCTTTTTTATCTTCCTCTTGCATAATAATCAATTCTTGTAACATATCTTTACATTACATACTTATATGTTCATATCCGAATAGGCGTGACTTAAAACAAAACTCTAGTCGGCCCTAAAAAAAAATATACAATGCTTCCAAGAAAGTCAGCTCAAGCGTGTTTACTACAATGCTAATTACATTATTACAAACATATAACCAAAGGCTCTTAGCCATTACATTCCAAAATAATTCACGCTCATAAAAATAGTAGTCAGCTTCCATGCTCTATCTTCTGGACTGGTGGTCTACTGATCTACCTGTATCTTTGCCATACTATTGTTTCATACTATGCGTGTCTAGATGTATCATGTTCATGTAACATATAATATATATCTGAACGTGCATAAGCTCAATTGATCTCTCACATGTGCGCTGATGTGCTGATCGCTGAGTATCTTTGTCTGCTCTATTTTCTTTACTTAGTCATTTTGTCTTTTAAGACAGAAACTAAACATGACTTTGTTGCCATGATGACAACACAAAATGAGTCATGCATCCTCAGGAAGTCAACTTGCCAACAAACTTTGGATGGCAGTTTTAATTTTTCTTTGGGACATTGCACTTCAAGAAGCTTCTTGGTAATCCACATGCATTTTAATTTTTCATCTTTTTGTGGGTCCTTGGAATGCATTTCTTGCACAAGCTATTTAGGAACCCATATTTCTTTAGAATTTATTTTTTCCTCAATGGGCCTTTGCAGCCTTTTGGAATTTTATTTTAGGATCACATTTTTCTTTTTTTCTACATGTCAATTATACTAGACATGTTGATCCTTGATAGCATGCGGATTGCTTGATTTGTGTATTTTATTCTTGGCATCCAAATTTCTTGGAAATGGAATGGAATTCATGTATGGATAGGAATTCTATGGAAGCATTTTAGATGGATGGAAGGTTCTCAAAGATGTGTGTCTTTTCTCACTTGCATTTGGGAAAGGGTAAATGGGTTGTGAGCTAATGGATGTGTTTTTTATTTTTATTTTTTATGTTGTAGTGACTTGAACAAAAACCTTTTCACCTAGCAATATATCTTTAAGAGTAGCCAACTCCAAGTAATTACAAAGAATGAAAATGACCAATTAAAAAGGATGCAGATCCATCCTTCTACACTTTATGTTCAGCAAAATGAAGGGGGGGATACCCATCAACACCTTCAAATATTTTGTGAGGCATTGATCAGGAAGAGATCTCACATAGGCTCAACACGACTGGGAGATACTAGGTAACCAACTAATCACACATTGAACATCAACCTTAAAGTGGAGCATGAGATTAATATAACACCACAAACCACATAAAACATCAAATATGTTGGATTTTATATTTAAAATGTAGAATATAGCCAGACCCACCAGATATGCATTAATATGAAAAGACTAATCCCTGATCAGTGCCTTGTCCATTGAGAAATACTCTAAAGAAAAAATAATGAACAACAATCAACTATTTTAAATTATTATAAGCTATAAATATAATCAATCCAGGTCAATACTCCTTATAAGATCCTCTTGTAGACAACTAACTAAAATTATGTCACATCCACAACATCATTTAATCTAATTTAATCCTATCCTAAATCAGAATTGAAGAATAATAACATATACATAGATAAACTCTATGCAGAGAATAAAAAAATTTAGATTTCACAAAAATGACACTAAGGATAGATATGAATCTGGAGCTCTCGTATTAAGTATGAATAATCACACTATTGTGTATAATTTTCTTCACAAAAAACCACTTCAATAATATGGAAAAGACCAAAGAAAACTTCTATTCTATCTGAAAACAAAACTAGTACAATCAATAAACTATATCCCTAATGGAACCAAAAAAAACTGGAAGCTCCTAGAGCCAGTGATCTAAAACTCTCTATGGAGGCCAAGAAATTAAAACCCTATACCAATGGAAAAAATATGAATATAAATCCAAAGAAGAAGGTTTATAGATCTTTCTGGGAAACACCATATATCCTCTTTGCTTTAAAATTTTTTGAGCTCAGTCATTCTTTCTTGATTCTATCCACACCAATTTGATTCTACAATCGAATGGATTGCAAAAATGAAATCCTCATCCTGAGACCTTTCCAATAGTATATTACACTTTCTATTTCTAAGTAGATTTATCCACTAAATAATTAAATAAAAATTTCCCCCCTTGTGCACATTCAGTTTAAATTTTGAATTTGCATATCATTTCTATAGTTCAAACTATTGAACTATGCTTATATCCTTTATCCTTTTTAATTTATATAGTGCATCTTATCGTCTGGTTTAACATTTATTTCAAAATTCTTCTACTCAAACTTCATTAGAATTTTCCATGTGACACCTCCTGATTGGTCTACAGGTCCACCTCTGCACCTGTGCCATCCTTATCTGCCTAGCTTGCCACATGTCCCACTACCACGTGTCGGTCAGGCATGATCTCTTGAAGTGTAAATGGTGAGCATATTTTTTTAGTGCAATCATGCCCACCATGTGATCTTACCTTAGGATCCAAGCCCATATTAGATGCCTCTCCTGTGTGACTGCCACATCATCACCACCTTTGTCCACCCTATTGTCAACCCTACCACATGTCCCACAAGGGAAATGCCTCATTGGTAACCTTTTCACATCTCTTGGGTCCAAGGTATTGCGCCAGCCATAGATCTTCCTTCGTGATTATCGCCTCTCATCAATTTCATCTACCTCAGGATGCATGCATAATCTATTGCCTCTATTTCCCCATCACCTGTCATTTTATCCTCGCGGGCCTCACAAAAACTAGTTTGTTTCACACCTGAAGTCATCCACTTGTCAGGCATGGTTACAGGGGAGCTTACCTTAGTGCAATTCCTAGAGCCTATGGGCTCTTCTTCATATTAGTATGTATGTGTTGTGGTATTTAAACATGTTGGATATCCATTTTCCCATCAATGTGGGACTAATTTTTTAAAATTTTTAAATCTTTCCCACCTCTACATCCAAAATCTTGTTTGACTTTGAATAAGCATAGCATTCCACCTACTAAGGGCTTGTCAATGATCCTTAGCTCTTTTCTTTATATTCTATAAAACCACTTTACTATTTGAACATTTATATCTCCCTTCTTCCTGTGCATGTGGGATTATTTTCTTTAAAGTTTTTAAAGTTTCTAATAATTGGGGTGCCAAAACTTACGTACCCCCAGTCAAGTACATAATCCCACTGGGCTCGGTGTGATCTCCAAGAGTCCTTTAGCTCTTATTCATATTACACACAATGCCCTAATATATAATAATATATGAAAAAACCAAATCCCCACGCATGTGGGATAATTATTAAGAAGGAATTCTTTTAAACTTAGGTCATGCGTGCCTGGTCTATGGCTCCATGCGCAACCTTTAAATATTCCATTATGCATAGCAAGTGAAAGAAGACACCTTTCATGTGCATTTCTTGGAAGTTTAGTTTTTAAAACAAATTAATAAAATAACTTGTGCAGCCCCATGGCACTTGTTGTGCAGCCTTGAGAGCATACAAAACTCTCCTCACTCACCCATGCAAAACAACATTTGCAAATTAAAGAGTAACCTTTCCAACAATAACATGCTTTGTCTACGCTTCCTTATTGCATGTGTTGATCTCCTTTGGGGGAAGTTTTTATGTTTTTAGAAACATGGCCTCCTTTGGTATGCTGCATAGATCTCCTCTATTTTTCATTCTCCTATACAAGGTGTCACACTTGTTTTTACATTTTCTTAGAATTGTATTTTCATCGATTTTTAAACTCCTTCTCGATACACTGGCTTCACAATCTCCTCCATAGACCCATTAAGCTTTACCCCTTCTATTTGTCAACCATATGATGACATTTTGCTTTGTTTTTTTGAAGTCTTTTTGTTTTAAAAAGCTCCATCTTGGTTCATTATGAACATTGTGCAACCTCCTCCAATGTGCTACTATGTATTGCACAACATTTGGTTAAACAAAAACATCTCTTCTTCATATGTTGCAAAATATTTAGTCTTTCTTCTAACTTCCAGAATGGGGTCTTTGTTTACTTTGTAATTGTTTAAAATTTTTATAATAACTCCTTCTCCACCTGTGCTAACCTCCTTATGCATTGCACAACACTTGGTAGATGGAACATTCTATTCCAAAGCCTCCCGGTTGGCCCAAATTTGGAGATGACAAAGGTTATGGGATTTGGCGTGATGACTGCCAATGCAAAATACTTGAGTATTTTTGAAACCATTTACCCAAATTCCTGTGCCAACTTTGGTGGAGGAATCATACACCATTTTTTCTTTGATGGATGTGTATTTCTTTTTAAAACTCCAAGTGGCACAGGCATGGAAGAAATAATGTTGCACAACCTTCTTTCATTTAGCTTGCACAGGGTTGTATATTGGGATTTACACCTGCAAACTATAATTTTCTTGAAATCTTTCTAAAGTTTTTTTAGAATCCATCATGCAAGAGATAACACATCCTATTAATCATGTC
>MU223962.1:745197-774619 GCA_018584345.1 Thuja plicata | reverse complement strand
TATATATATATCCTTAAGAAAATCTATTCCATTTGTAAAAATCTCCTCCTTATCACATTTGACATCATCTGGTAGAAGTATAAGAGCAAGGCTAAAATTAGAAATCTTGGCATTTATGGTTTCATCCAGAAGAATATTGAAGGGTTTAATGTTTTTTTGCACTATACATCTAGCTAGACCCTCATTAAGATAGGAAAATCCCCTTATTATGTCCATTATAATTTTTCATCTTGTTGGCGAGTCAATAATCATAACATACTTTAGAACCACACAGACTGAGCATTTAAATGACATAAAAAAGATGGGATCACTGAGATCTTGGTTTGCATATAAATGTTTTGAAATTGATTTTCACCTCCAATTGCCCCAAACTTGGTTTTTAGTGAAGATATACCATAGAGAATCAGATTGGTAATCACAATAATCCATCCTTTATACCTCTACAAACTGATCACATAAACAACAATTGGCCTTTGGATCTGGCCTTAAAAACTGATCAAAAAGCCTCATAGAAACATGTAGTCTGAAACCCTTGGTCACTTGCAATGTTTGAATATAATTTCAAAATTTATTTGCATGGAATTATTAGGGTTTCAAGATATCATTGATCAAACTTGGCTATATGGAAAACTATGCCAATGTGTAAGTCAAAACAACATAAAATAGATATGGATTTGACCTTGCAAAAATTGGAAGTCATGCCTTGAGGCCCAACCATTGATCATAGAAATAATTTAAGATAAAAGGAGTATAGGGAAAGAAATCATATATAAAAAAAAACACCTGACACAAAGTTACAATCCTCTGCAAATGACTATTCTGTGAACTCAACTTTGTCAACACTGTAAATCTGCATAAATTGCTTTTAGAATTGGCTGAGAAAACTAACTAGACGGATTGGAAAAAGTCTAAATATCTTCATGGGGGAACTTTTTCATGATAAAAATATTTGGGGAGCATTCAATTATCCATGACATTCAAACGGGTACAAATTGCAAGACCTCAAAGTAGGGCATTCAGAATTCTGCACTTTCACATTTAGAGAAACAAAATTAATTATAAACAAAATGGCTTTGAAAAACTTATCATTTGCACTCATAGGGATCTGAAAATTGAAATGGAGATTCTCTCTGATTCCTAAAACACCTCATAATAATCCTTATGCCATGAAAATCAACTGGGTTCAAATTACAAGCCTCTGAAGTGGGTCACTTCGGAAATTCTGAAAATTTGAAAAGTGGATATTTAGGTAAACACCTCCAAATGGCTATTTTATTAACACACCAAATCTGAAATCTAAAAGTTTTAACCCACCATATTTACTCCATGATAGGTGGTTCACATGTTTCCCAGGTGGTAGCTCATGCAAATCACCAGGTCTCATTTTACTTGTACTCCAATTAGGCCTCTTCAAAAAGCTTTTTAGGGGTAATCACCTCGCCTTTGATAAAAAAAATTCATGATTTGAGAGTACCAACACTCTCTCTATCTAGGGACGCATACCCCCTTGTGAGCATGTAGATAATAGAGGATCTCTTGGTGAAGTAGACCACTCAAAATTAAACAGACTTTTTCTCAAGTTCGTCACTCCAAAGTTTTTCCAAATTTGAGAGTACCAACACTCTCTCTATCTAGGGATGCATGCCTCTTGTGAGCATGTAGATAATATAGGATCTCTTGGTGAAGTAGACCACTCAAAATTAAACACAAATTTTCTCAACTTCCCAAAATTGGGTTCCTTGTTGAAAACACAAAACACCAAACACACAACTGAAAGAAAAGTGGCTATACAACGTGTATATTATTTACAAATGGACCTAAACCATCAAACAGAACCTAGCATTTACCTATGTCATATATTTGATTTTCATTTCCATGGATTAGAGGTAAATTGAAATCACCACTATCATATGCTTGATCAATCCTATTGCAATTTCTTACTAGAAAAGCATATACAAAAAAAATCAGCATTCTCACTATCATTAGGTGCATGGAAAACACCAAAGTACTAATAGTGTTGATCACTATGTAACACAAAGTTGTTAAATTATTTACAACCATCAACCAGCTGAGAGGAAAAAGATTGCACTTTAACCCAATGGCTAGAATCAAACATATCTTGGACATTAGCTTGCACAAAAGAATGAATCTTAGTCATAACAACAACTTGCAAACTATCCAAGTAAAAAGATGATTGCATAATATTGGAGACATCTTGTTGATCAGAATTTTCATTAGCATCCTCCAAATCTGAAAATGTATCATCAAGTAATGGCTCATTTACCATTTACAAATCTGAAAACATACATGTAGATATTTCACTCTTCTCAAGGATGTAATTAGCATTATGATGTATGTAAGAATCATCCATAGAAAACTCATCAAAATCTGAATCCACACTAGCATATGAGTCATCATATTCATCATATTTGACATAATCCAATTTCTCACGATCATATGCATTTTCATTTTGCACATTGTTTTCCTCAAAAGAAGGAGAGGAAAAATCAGCATATATTTCACACTTCACACCCATTAGCATGTCATCATTTTCAAAACAAATATAAACTATGCATTGCAAAGTACAGCCTACATTAGGTGCATACCTCTGAAAATCAGCAGCCAATAGTTCTGATATTTTTCAGTACTTAGTGAGCATTGAATTTCATTCTCACCTTCTTTAGCCTCACTTTTTGTGCTGAAAATATCTTCCTCATTTGAAACAAGGATTGAAAATTATTGACTCATATCATCTTGTGCAAAATAATTATCATAACAACTCTCATCTGCATCATAATCATCATCTTGTTGTCCAAAAAACTCTTCCCTAAATTGAGACAAGAAATCTGCACTATCATGTTGATAATAAAACAAAACCATAAATTCAACGAAAACATTTGTAACTAGATATTCATCCTTTACATCTTGACATTCACTTACTTCACTCTCAACATCATAATCAACATTGTCAGCACAACTAGAGACATCATTATCAACACTTTTAGATTCAGATTTTTCAATTGAATCTATCCAAATTTTGATGAATTCCATGCCTTCCTGTCTACGGGATGCCAACCAATCTACTGAATTAGGCATACAAATATCTAAGAACAAATGAATATAAGTAGACTCTTGAAGTTCAACATTTATTGGAAGCTCATCATATGGATTGGAAAAAATTTCATAAAACCAATGTATTGATTCTTCATTTCTTTCTCCTGCATGTGCTCTCAAAAATACTACAAAATCATCTTGGATTGTTTGATTAAATAGTGTAATATCTTTTTGAATTTCTTCAAGATCTTCTAGATAATTTGCACATATAGGTAGAATATCTTGATCTATTCTATTTTCAATCTCCATTACACTACTTATTCAACAATACACCTTATCTTTCACCAAAGTTTTTTACAACTATGCAATCATTTCACATAACAACACACTTCTAATTTTGATGACTGAAACTGTAAAAAAAGAAGTATGACAAAGGAATTCAAATTAATTTTCTTTCTTTTAGTGAACTCTTCACCTGGTAAGGAACTAAATTATCTCATAAAACTTTGAGGAATACCCGGGAAAATTATTTTTCTGATGTCCTTCTTTATTTCTTTCTGATTTGGTCACTCAACCATTAAGTCTTTGAGCATCTATTAAATCCTCGTTGCAAATGTTTTAAACTAATCATCAAATTTCATTCACTTAAATGCACACTAGTGCAGAGATCTTTCAGAGTCGACACTCACTACTATGAGAATGAATAAAATATTAATAGAAAAAGGACAAGTTGGGTTTCAAGAAAAGATAGCATACTTTCAGAAAGTCAATAGGATTTGACAAATTTTTCACAAAGAAGACATTCAAAATTTATTTTAACAACAACAAATCGGCTGGTAATTATGATTTGAAGAACTTTTAGATTTACAAAGATTTATAACTCTATCCTAAAATGGATATGGCATAAAATGAATGGATCTATAAATAAACAGGCTAGGAGTCTAGCTCAACTTCATAAATCCAAATTATTTATGACAATATAACATCACTCCCCAGTAGAGTCAACATTTTTTTGGTTGTATTTTATGTTGTACTGACTTGAACAACAACCTTTTCATCTTGCAATAGATCTTTAAGAGCAGCCAACTCCAATTATTTGACAAAGAATGAAAAGTACCAATTAAAAAGAATGTGGATCCATCCTTCTATGCTTTAGGTTCTGTAAAACCAAGGGGGGACACCCTTCAAGACCTTCAAATATTTTGTGAGGCATTAATTAGGTAGAGATGTCATATAGGCTCAACATGACTGGGAGATACTAGGTAACTAACTTATCACCCATTTAACGTCAACCTTGAAGTGGAGTATGATATCAATACAACAGCACAAACCACATTAAACATCAGATATGTCTGAGTTTATATTTAAAATTCTAAATATAGAGAGAGACCCACCAGATATGCATCAATATGGAAAGACTAACCCCTAATCAGTGCCTTATCCATTGGGAAAATTTCCAAATAAAACATAATGCACAACAATCAACTACTGCCAATGATTCTAAGCCATAAATACAATCCATCCAGATCAATACTTCTGATAAGATCATCATGTAGACAAAAAACTAAACTTATGTCACATCCACAACATCATTTAATCTGATCCTCGATCATAATTGAAGAATAATAACATATACATAGATAAACTTTATGCAGAGAATCATAAAATTTAGACTTCACAAGATTGACACTAAGGAGAGATATGAATCTAGAACACTTATAATAAATATGAAGAATCACATTGCTGTGTACAATTTGCTTCACAAAAAACCACTTCAATAATATGCAAAAGACCAAAGAAAACTTTTATTCTATTTGATAAAAAAACTAGTACAATCAGTAAATTATATCCCTTATGGAACCAAAACAAACTGGAAGCTCCTAGAGCTAGTGATCTAAAACTCTCTATGGAGGCCAAGAAATTGCAAACCTATACCAATGGAAAAAATCTGAATATAAATCCAAAGAAGAAGGTTTCTAGATCTTTCTAGGAAACAACACCTATCTTCTTTGCTTTAAAATTTTTTGAGGTGAGTCGTTCTTTCTTCAGTCTATTCAAACCAATTTGATTATGTAGTCAAATTTATTACCAAAATTAAATCCTCATCCTGAGACCTTTCCAATGGTATATTACACTTGTTGTTTCTGAGAATATTTTTCCACTAAATCATAGAATAAAATTTTTCCCTCATGTGCACATTCAGTTTAAATTTTGAATTGGCATATCATTTCTATAGTTTGAACTATTAAATTATGCTTATATCCTTTATCCTTTTTAATTTTTGTAGCACATCTTATACTCTATTTTAACCTTTATTTCAACCTCCTTCTAGCTAGACTTCACCATAATTCACCATGTGGCACCTCTTGATTGATCCATAGGTCCACCTCTCCACCTATATCATCCTTCTCTACATGGTTTTCCACCTATCACACTACCATGTGTCGGCCCAAAATGATCACTAGAAGAGTAACTAGTGAGCATGCTTTTTAGCACTATCACATCGACTGTCTGATCTTACCTTAGGATCCATGCCCAAATTAGATGCCTCTCCTTTGTGGCTGCCACGTCATTGCCACCTTGGTCTACCCTACTATTGACCCTTGCACATGTCACACCATTGCAATGTGCCAATGGTAACCTCCATGCATCTTTGGGGTCCAGGGCATTGCGCCAGTCATAGATCTTCCTTCGCAATCATTGTCTATCATTACTTTCATCTACCTCAAGATTTCTGCACAATCTATTGCCTCTGTCACCACATCACCTGCCATGTCATCCTTATAGGCTTAACCAAAGCCTGTTTGTTTACCACCTAAATTCATCCACTTGGAAGGCACGGTTACAGAGGAGCTCACACAAGTAGGACACCTAGAGGCTTCAGGCTCTTCTTCATATTAGTATTTATGCATTATGATGCATTATGGTATTTAAACATGTTGGACATCCATTTTCCCATTAATCTACTCAACTAAGTTTTTCAAATTTTTAAATCTTTCCCACCTGTGCATCCAAACTCTTGTTTGACTTCGAACAAGTACAACATTCCAACTCTTGTTTGACTTCGAACAAGTACAACATTCCAGTTGCTGAGGGCTTGCCAATGAGCCTTAGCTCTATGCTTTATATTCTATACAAGGGATTTACTATTTTAACATTTATATCTTCCCTCTCCCCGTGCATGTAGGATTATTTTCTTTGAAGTTTTTAAAGTTTATAATAACTTGGGTGCCAAAACTTACCTACCCCTAGTCAACTACATAATCCAACTGTACTCGGTGCGGTCTCCAAGAGCCTTTTAGCTCTTATTCATGTTACATTATGCCCTGACATATAATAATATATGAAAACACCAACCCCCCATGCATGTAGGATAATGCTCAAGAAGGAATTATTTTAATGTTACATCATGTGTAGCTGGTCTATGGCTCCATGCGTAGACTTTGAATCTTCTAGCATGCGTAGCGAGGGAAATAAGACACCTACCATATGCATTTCTTGGAAGTTTAGTTTTTAAAACAAATTAATAAAAATTCTATGCAGCCCCATGGAACTTGCTGCATAGCCTTGAGAGCATGTGCAACTCTCCTCACTTACCCACATACATAAACCATAACATGCTTTGTTGATGCTTCCTCATTGCTTGAGTTGATCCCCTTTGGGGAAAGTTTTTATGTTTTTAGAAACGTGGCCTCCTCTAGCATGTTGCAGAGATCTCCTATATTTTCTATTCTCCTGTGCAGGGTGTCACACTTCTTTTTACATTTTCTAATTGTATTTGCATGGAGTTTTAAACTCCTTGTCTATACGATGGCTTCACAATCTCCTGCGCAGACCCATTGAGATTTACACCTGCTACTTGGCAACCATATAATGGTATTTGGCTTTGTTTTTTGGAAATATTTTTGATTTAAATAGCATTGGCTTGGTTCATTATGAGCACTGCGCAACCTCCTCCAATGTGCTACTATGTATTGTGCAACATTTGGTTAAAAAAAACATCTCTTCTTCATACATTATGCAGTATTTAGTCTTTCTTTTCACTTCCAGCGTAGGATCTCCATTTACTTTGTAATTGTTTGAACATTTTAAAATAACTCCTTCTCCATCAGCGCTAACCCACTTATGCATTATGCAGCTCCTGGTGGATGGAGCGTTCTATTCCAAAGCCTCTAGATTGGCCCAGATTTGGAGATAAAAAAGGTTATGGGATTTGGCATGATGCTTTCCAATGCAAAATACTTGAATTTTTTTGAAACCATTTACCCAAATTCCTGTGCCAGCTTTGGTGGAGGAAACATACACCATTTTTTCTTTGATGGATGTGCATTTCTTTCTAAAACTAAAAGTGGCACAGGAATGGAAGAAAGAATGTTGCACAACCTTCTTTCATTTAGCTTGCGTAGGATTGTATATTGGGATTTACACCTGCAAACTAGAGTTTTATTGAAAGATTTATATAGTTTTTTGAGATTCCATCATGCAAGAGATAACACATCTTGTCTATCATGTCAAACAAAAATTGTTTAACACTGACACAAGACCAGTCATAGCACACTCTAGAGCTAAGTAACTAATCTTTCCAATAGTAGTCATTTCAATATATATATCCTTAAGAAAATATATTCCATTTGTAGAAAATCTCCTCCTTATCACATTTGACATCATCTGATAGCAGTATAAGAGCAAGGCCAAAATTAGAAATCATGGCATTTAAGGTTTCATGCTGAAGAATATTGAAGGGTTTAATGTCTCTATGCACTATACATCTAGCTAGACCCTCATGAAGATAGGATAGTCCCCTTATTATGTCCATTATAATTTTACATCATTTTGGCCAATCAATAATCATAACATACTTTAGAACCACACAGATTGAGCATTTAAATAACATAATAAAAGATGGATACATGAGATCTTGGTTTGCATATCAACGTTTTGAAATTGATTTTCACCTCCAATTACCCCAAGCTTGGTTTTTAGTGAATCCAGACCATAAATCATCAAGTTGGTAATCACAACAATCCATCTTTTCTACCTCTGCAAACTGATCACATGAACTCAACTCTGTCAACACTGTTAATCTGCATAAATTGCTTTTAGAATTGGCTGAGAAAACTAACCATACGGATTGAGACAAGTCTAAAAATATTCATGGGGGAACTTTGTCATGCTAAAAATATTTTTGGAGCTTTCAATTTTCCATGACTTTAAACCTGGTACAAATTGCAATACCTCAAAGTAAATCATTTAGAATTCTACACTTTCACATTCTGAGAAACTAAATTAATTGTAAACAAACTGGCTTTAAAAAACTTATCATTTGCACTCATAAGGATCTAAAAATGGAATTGGAGATTCTCTCTCATTCCTAAAACAACTTGGAATAATCCTAATGTCATGAAAATCAACTAGGTTCAAAATACAAACCTCTGAAGTGGGTAACTTAGGAAATTCTAAAAATATGCAAAGTGGAGATTTGGGTAAACATCTCCAAATGGCTATCTTCATAACACACCAAATCTAATATCTGAAAGTCGTAACCCACCATATTTACTCCATAATAGGTGGTGAAAATGTTCCCCAGGTGGTACATCATGCAATTCATCAGGTCTTGTTTTACTTGCCTTCCAATTAGGCCTCTCAAAAAATATTTTTAGCAGTACTCACCTTGCCTTAGAGAAAAATTTTAATTGGTCACTCCAAATTTCTTCCAAATTTGAGAGTACCAAAAGGATGAAGGAATATCTGGACCTAGAATAGATGAAAGGGTTGAAGGGGGAGGTATATTCTTGGATTTGGATTTTAAAGGGATACCAATGCCTTGAGATTGAGATTTATATTTAAGACCATAGCCATCAAACTTTTCTTTTATATGAAAGGGTTCTAGTATTTTTTTTTGCATTGAGGTCTAACCCTTTGACTTGATAATGATTCCTTTGACTGATGGGATACTTTCTAGAAGACATGAGTCCATTATTATAAGGTTTTTATGATATGGAAGGAATTATAGGACCATGACATGAACTATACTTGATAGAACTAGGGGAACCCATTTTAAGTGTAAGGGGTTCATCAACAACTTGCATAGGTCTTCTTGGATCACAAGGGGGATCATGAGGAATAATGGGATCCTACAATGGAATAGGAGTAGTGAAAGGATCATTAGATAGGATAGGATCTTGTTGGATATATGGATGATTAAGACAAGGAGATGAAGATATGGAAGGTTCTTGAGGAGGATCTAGAGGGATGATAGGTTCTTATGGTGGACATTAAGGTGAAGGGAGACCTTGATCTTGACATGGCGTGGGAACATGGGAAGAAATGGAAGGGAGATTATGATCTTGTTTCAGAAGTGGAGGGTCAATGGGAATTGGAAGGACATTTTAGTTTTGAAATGGAAAGGGATATGCTTGAATAGGAGAGTTAGGGATAATAGGATCCTGTTGGATAGTGGGGATAAGGATAATGAGATCAATATGAAGTTAAAGGGAAATGAGATGTTCATGAAATATTTGGTCAATGCGGTCTTGGTCAAAAGTTGGAGGGGCTTCCTAACTGTTGGGATCTTGATCTTAATTTTATTTAGGACATGTTTCTTCATTATTTTTATCACCCTCGTAACATGGGATATGACTTTGGACATGCAAGGGGGATTCTTTAAAGGGGTTAATTTTTTGACATGAAGGAGATGGACTTTGGATAAGACTCTCATGGATGTGATTGCTTGAAGATGAAGAAGATGGTGGAATTAGATCAAAGTTTTCTTCAACATGAAAGGTACCTAAGTTATGAAGATTACTAGCTTAGATTTACTTTGTGAATAGCCCTTGGAAGGTTGAATTATTTAAAGAGTCACTTGATGGAGATGGGGGAAATTTATCTTGGGGAGAATGTGGGAATGAAGGAGTGGACAAAAACATGGATGTTTCTTGAAGGTCAATGTCTTGAAATAGGTATGTCATCCATGTGATTGTTCTGAGATGAGTCATTGCTAGACATAGGTGAATTATTTATTTGATCCAATTTTTGAAATAAATTCTTTAAAATTTTGGATTTGAATTTGCATTGATTGATTGATCTTGTTGGTGACACCTCATCATTATTTACATGTTGGAAAGAATTTTTTGATTATGTTCAAAAAAAGGTTTTTGATTGATTATGCTTGGTTTATGTCCAAAAGGTGTCATATTTGAAGTTGTCCTTGTTTGAGAAAAAATTGTTTGATATGAGGACATAAGAGGGACTTCATCACTAGACAATGTTCTTGAATGCAAAACTATTGGTAACCTTGATATTGATTAACTTGTTTGTATGGTTAGCACAAGAGGTTACTTGGTTTCTTGAGGGACACTTGGTTGCACTGGAATGAAGATTGGTTCATAATTAGGTGGTGTTCTGAATTGAATTATGCCACGCATTGGTTGAAAGGTCTATTTGAGAACTTGATCAAACAAAGGTTGTTCTTGACTGTGATCAAAATGGGCTTGATCTGGGACATGGTGGGAAATTTTTTTCTCTTGCACATGATTTGAGTGGAATTTATTGAAGATTCATTTGCTTCATTGAGACGTGAAATAAGTTTTGGTATCTTGGATCTATTAATAAGAATTTGCATGTCAAGTTCATCAAAAGATTCATTTGGATGCTTATTCTTCATTATCTCTTCTAGCTTATCTTCCAAGATTTTATTTTCCTTGTCAAACTTTGTTTGCAACTTCTGGATCATGTTTGCATGGAATTGATGCAATAGATTGTTTTGTTGGATTAATTCTATTTGTCTTGGCTCAAAATATTGTTGTTGCAAAGGTATATCTTGTCTTTGATCAAAAGGTGTTTGAGATTTTCCCTGTGATGGAAACATGGGTTGATAAGTGTCTTGTTGCATTTTGGATGCTTGAAATCTAGTGGAGATTCACATGATGACTATATGCAAGTACAAGATTTTTAAAATTTTTCAAAGACTTTAAGGTAGAAAATGAAGCTCAAGGTATGAAATGACTTTATAGAAATGCATATTTGGATTATGGATGATATGAAAAGCAACTAGAATTATGCAACTATGCTTTTTGGATTTTCCACTTTGAAAAATCTTTGGAAAAATGAAAACTTAAGAGCCTAACCTTAGGAGAGTGAATAGGGATCTTGACTTAAAAAGGGATAAATTGGGTAAAGGGATAAAAAGGGATTAGGTGTAATCCAACATGAAAAAGATTGAGTGAGACCAATTGATAAAGGGGAAATTTGATAGAGGGACAAAAGGGACCAAGTCAAGATTCTCTCTTCAATTCCATAAGGTAAGACTCTAAAATTTGAATTCCTTTGGGATTTTAAGAAGGATCTAAATGTAGGATGAGGATTTTGCAAGGCAATATGCAGTTATGATGAAATCTGAATGCAAGAGGATTTAGATTGAAAATTCAAGGAGACTAATGCAACGTATGCAAAAGGGATAATGTTATGAATATGCAAGAATGAAGAAAAATAAAAGGCTCCAAGATAAAAAAATTTGGTCTCCAAATTTTCACAAGTATTTGAAACAAGTGTTTTGGGAATAATCAAAGTGTTCATGAATGTTTGGGAATGTTTGGGATGAGATTTGAATGTTTAGGAGTATTTTTGAATTCTTTATTAAAATATTTGAAACACCCACATAAGACACGTCTTGAAGAATGGTTGTTGTAAAATTAAAATAAACACATCACAACCTAAGGATGTCAAGGACAATATTTGTTAAATCCTCACTTGAACAAAGTTCATCCATGCTTACTAATAATGGAAAACATAGAATCTTGGAGGCACGGGATCCTCCTTACAATGCACTCACTTCTTAGGCACACCAAGCTTCAAATCCCATGGGTCATCACTTCCAAAGGGACCGTTGTCTCTACCAAGAGCCAAAAAAATGTGGAATGTCTTAGTCAGTCTCAGACCTTTTGTGCCGACAGATGGAGGGTTTTTTGGTCACTAAAACTAGGTGTTTATTCAAGGAATCAATTTAGGTGGCTATGCATGCGACATATTAGCTTCATTAAGGAGGGCTCCCAGCCTACAGAAGTTGCATTCTATTGGTTTTTATGCACCATCAGGGTACTGAGGGATATCTTTTTTTGGCATAGAGAAATTGACACCTGTTCACTATGAGATTAATTAGTATGAATTTTTTTATATATTGGTTTGGAAGAGCTTAGCTTTAGCTTGTTACCAGTTGGAAAATCCCTCTCATCAGATCTGTTAAAGCTCTTAGGAGGCAGCCACACTACAATATTTTCATGGATTTCTCTTTCACACAAGGTCCATGAAGGTGAGTGGAGAGGATACATCCATGAAATTCATTTGGATTACAAAACCTAGAGAAAACTTCAAACACATAAGAAAAGTGATTCTTTTTAAGCATGAAATTGAAGTATTTTATAACTACTATTTAAAGTAGACATGAAAGGTTTGGAAGACACACAAGGTCTTGGACAAGAATCTTGCATAAAAATCATTAGTAGTTTTATGATTCATTCTGCATCCCACGATTGACAAAATGCTGCATAGATCATCAGTAACATAGAAATCCAACATACCAAGTGTAAAAACAGATTTAGGAATGAAGAAAATCATAAATTTGCTTGAGAAACATCCATTTTTTCAACTGCCTAGGAATAGGCTACCAACTGCATAGAATCAAGCTACCAACTATGCAGAATCAGGTTCCCAACTACACAGCTTCTTACCTACACAAGATACCTGACCAAGTGTGTAACTACTTATCAGATACTAAAAATAAGGTAAAAATTTCCAAAAACTCAAAGTGTTGACCATACAAAGCATTTATTTATCAATAAAATGTAGATAACATTCAGTTTAGGCCATTTAGGAATGATTAGGAAAGATTTGAACCAATTTTGAAATCATTGATTAGCCTGTGTGTAGATTGAACCGATTTGGAAACACCTTAAATGAAGAAAATCCCCATTTGATCCTAAACTAGTTCAAAGCTCATTTGAGATTCCCAAATCAAGTGTGCACATTTATTTTAGAGTCCTTTTAAAATTAAGAAACTTGATTTGCCAATATCTTATCAATTTGAACCCTTATTTAAGCTATATTTGCAACTTGGATAGCATTCAAAACAAATGAAACCACTAATTCAATATTTGAGTCTTAGATTAGATGAGATTCATTTTAGGGCCACCAAATTGAAAATTTTGGTTCATTTTAAATATCCAAATAGAAATGTGAAGTTCTTTTACAAACTTTAGTGCTTTAAAGCATGACTTAGGGTTTGTTGAAAGCTTCAAAATAGAGAGAGTAGGAAGGGAAAGATACAAAAGCAAATAAATTTTTGTAAACCCTAACAAAAAGATCTCCAAAATTCAAAAGTAATCTAATAAACCAGTTGCGCACCTTTTAGGAACAAAATTGTAGAATGACCAACTGTGCAGAATGACCAACTACGTAGAACGACCAACTGCATAGAATGACTAACTATGCAGAATGACCAATTGTACAACTTTCATGACAAAGTGTGCAGCTTTATGACCAACTGCTCATCTTTATGACCAACTATGAAGCTTTCATTATCAACTGCATAGGACCTGCAACCAAATATGCAGGTAACCAAGTGTGTAGAACCTATAACCAAGTGCACAGAACACTTCCAAAATCTGCAAAATGCACAAAAAAACACAAAAATCTAATCATTTGGGCATGATTCACATTGGATTCAAAAAATTTAAGACCATAAAAAGGTAGAATATGCATATATAGGTAACCAAAAAACCCTAAACAATATGAAAACCTATCTAATATAACATTAGATCCATTGAAATGGGAATTTAAAAACATGTGCAAGAAACACATAAAACCCCCTTCAAGTGATGTTGAAATGCTCTCGTTTCTTCTCCTTTGAGTTGATTATTGTTTCTCTTTTGCCTATGAAAAAAATGCACAAGTATTGAAAAGCCAAGTTGCTAGCAACAATACTAGGAGATAGTGGTTCTAACTTGAAATAGAGAATATTATCTCAATTTATATAAATAAGAGACAATTTGCAGAATTAGTATGCATACAATCAATGCATAATTGAAGGGAAATGGAAGAATAAAATTATTAGGAAATGGAAGCACAAATTAGTGGAAAATGGATAAGAAAAGGTGGAAGATATCATGGAGATAATTAATAGGAAATGAAGCATAATTAAGGGAGAGAATGTAAGAGTTCAATTTTTGAATTAAAAAACTCATTATCCCCTCAAATTAGGAATTTAGGAATTAGGAAAATCCCATAATTAAAATGATGAGAAATTAATTAATTTATAGAGATGTTAGGAAAAGGGAATAAATAAATTTGATTTATTTATTTGATTAGTACATAGGGATAAACTATGGGTTATTCATCCCAAGAGGAAAAATTAGAGGGTTATTGGCCAAATCAAAGGCATTAATGTGCAATTGAATGGATTTTAATGATATTGAAAAGGATCAGGATCAATTGCAATGATTTTGGAATATTTTAGGAAATCACATGGCATCACTGAACTTTGACAATGTTCTCTCTATAATTATTGGGAATGATATAAAGGTACCAATGAACTTGGATGATGCCAGAGGATAAATAAAGATAAGGATACATCAATTAACTTGGACAATTCTCCTGAAATGTGAAAATGACAGCGAGGCATTGATGAACTTTGAAAATGCTCTCGAAATGATTATTGATTATGAAATAGCATCGATGAACTTTGGCAGTTCTATTGGAGGAATTAAATGATTATTAGGTATTGATGAACTCAAAAAATATGCTCAAATTATGATTTAGGAGAAGGCATTGATGAATTTAACAATACCTCGGATAGATAGTGATGAGGCATCGATGAACATTGATAAGGCCATAGGATTGATTGAAAGAGATTGATAAGACATTGATATAAGTTTCAAATCAAATGAGTTTGGCATGATCCTAGACCAATTAGAAAGGGATTAGAACTTGGTTCGACTAATTTAAGATTATTTCACATGGTTTAGGAATGAATTTGATCAATTTAGCCAAAAAATCAAGGTTATGTGAGAAATGTTAGAAGTTGCTGACATGCAAGAATGCCACAATATCAGTGAATAGAAGACATGTTAAAAAGGGAGCACATAGGTATGAACCATTTTTATGTGTCTGCAAAATTTAGACACGTAAAAATGGTTTGCACCTATGTGCTCCCTTTTTAACATGTCTTCTATTCACTAATATTGTGGCATTTTTCCAAGTCACCAATTTCTAGCATTTCTCACATAACCTTGATATTTTTGTCTAAATCAATTAAATTCATTCCTAAACCATGTAAAATCATCTTAAATCAGTCCAACCAAGTTCTAATCCCTTTCTAGTTGGTCTAGGATTGTTCCAAAATCATTTGATTCCAAACTCATATCAATGTCTTATCAATCTCTTTCAATCAATCCTTTGGCATTGTCAAATTCCATTGATGCCTCATCACTATCTATCAAAGGTTTTGTTAAATTAATCAATTCCTTCTCCTAAATCATCATTTGAGTGCATTGTTCAAGTTTATCAATTGCTCATCATCATTTAATTCCTCCAATATCATTGTCAAGTTCATAGAGTTATTTCATCATCAATCATCATTTTGAGAGCATTGTCAAAGTTCATCAATGCCTCATTGTCATTTTCACATTTCAGGAGCATTTTCCAAGTTCATATATGTCTCCTTATCTTTATTTATCCTCTAGCATCATCTAAGTTCATTGATGTCATTATATCATTTCCAATCATTATCACGAGAGCATTGTCAAAGTTCATTGATGCCTCATGATTTCCTAAACTATTCCAGAATCATTGGAATTGATCCTAATCCTTATCAATATCATCAAAATTTATTTAATTTCATATTAATGCCTTCAATTTGACTAATGATTCACTAATTTTCTCTCTTGGGATGAATACCCCATAGTTTATCTCTATGTCCTAATCAAATAAATAAATTGACTTTATTTATTCCCTTTTCCTAATGTCTCCCTAAATTAATTAATTTCTCATCTTTTTGAATTATGGGATTTTCCTAATTCCTGAATTGCTAATTTGAGGGAATAATGAGTTTTTAAATTCAAAAATTGAACTCTTATATTCCCTCCCTTAATTGTGCTTCATTTCCTATTAATTAATCCATGAGCTCTTCCACCTTTCCTTATCCATTTTCCCCTAATTATGCTTCAATTTCCTATTAAATTGCTTCTTCCATTTCCCTTCAATTATGCATTGATTTTATGTATACTAATTCTGCAAATTGTCTCTCATTTCTATAAATTGAGATTCAATTCTCTCTATCAAGTTAGAACCACTATCTCCTAGTATTCTTGACATCAATTTGGGTTTTCAATACTTGTCCATTTTTTTCATTGACAAAGAGAAACAATAATCTAGTCTATGGAGAAGAAAGGAGAGCATTTGAGAATCACTTCAAGGGGTTTATTTTATGTGTTTCTTGCATATGTTTTTGAATTCCATTTCAATGGTTCTAATGTTAGTTTAGATAGGTTTGCATATTGTTTAGGGTTTTGTGGTTACCTATATATTCATATTCTGCCTTTTTCTTGTCTTACATCTGGTGAACCTGACATGAATTATGCCTAATTCATTGGCTTTTTGTGTTTTTTGCACACTTTGTATATTCTAGAAGTTTTTTTCACACTTCGTTACAAGTTCTGCACACTTAGTTATAGGTCCTACACATTTGGTTACAGGTCCTAGGTAGTTGGTCATGAAAGCTACACAGTTGGTCATAAAGTTGTACAGTTGGTCATTTGCATAGTTGGTCATTCTGTTCAGTTTTTCATTCTACACACTTGGTCATGATTAAATTTGCTCAGTTGGTTTATTAAATTACTTTTGAATGTTGGAGATCTTTATGTTAGGGTTTATGAAGAGTTGTTTGTTTCTGTATCTTTCCCTTCCTACTCTCTCTATTTTGAAGCTTTAAATGAACCCTAAGTCATGCTTTAAAGAAGTAAAGTTTGTAAAAGAACTTCACATTTCAATTTGGATGTTTAAAATGAACCACATTTTTCAATTTGTTGTCCCTAAAATGAGTCTCATCTAATCCAAGACTCAAATGCTAAATTAGTGGTTTCATTTGTTATCAATGCCATCCAAGTTACAAATATAGCTTAAATAAGGGTTCAAATTGATAAGATATTTGCAAATCAAGTTGTTTACTTATAAAAGGACTCTAAAATGAATGTGCACACTTTATTTGAGAATCTAAAATTAACTTTGAACTAGTTTAGGATCAAATGCATATTTTCTTGTTTAAGGTGTTTCCAAATCGGTTCAATCTACACATAGGCTAATCAAGGATTTCAAAATTGGTTCAAATCTTTCTTAATCATTCTTAAATGGACTAAAATAAAACTTAACTACATGTTTTTGAGATATCAATGCTTTCTATGGTCAAAGATCTATGTTTTTGAATTTTTTTACCTCATTTTAGGTCTCTGATTAGTAGTTGTGCACTTGGTCTAGTATCCTGCGTATTTTGTAGCCTAATTTTGCATAGGTTGTATCCTAATTCTACACAATTGGTATCCTAGTTCTGCACATTTGGTAGTATGTTCCTGCACAATTTGTAAAATGGATGTTTCTAATGCAAATTTAGGATTTTCTTCTTTCCTAAATCTATTTTTGCACTTGGTATGTTGGAATTTTGTGTTTCTGATGATCTATGCAGCATTTTGGTAATAGTGGGATGAATAATGAATCATAATACTACTAATGATTTTTATGAAGGATGCTTGTCGAAGACCTTGTGTGTCTTCCACTTTCATTTCTGCATTTAGTAGTTAGAAAACACTTCAATTTGGTGCTTAAAAAGAATCACTTTTCTTATGTATTTGAAGTGTTCTCTAGGTTTTGAAATCCAAAGGAATTTCAGGGACATATCCTCTCCCCTAACCTTTATGGATCTTGGGTGAAAGACTAATCCATGCAAATATTTTAGCGTGGCTACCTCGAGAGAGCTTTAACATGGCCAGTGAGAGGGATTTCCCAACTGATAACAAGCTAAATCCAAGCTCTTCCAAACCGATATATAAAAATTTCATTGTGATTAATCTCATAGTGAATAGGTGTCAATTTCTCTATGTTGACATAAGATCTCCCTTAGTACCCTCATGGTGTGTAAAAACCTACAGAACACAACTTCTATAGGCTGGAAGGCCTCCTTAATGGAGATAATTTTCCACATGCATAGCCACCTGAACGGATCCCTTGACTGAAAACATTGTTGTAGTGACCAAAAAACCCTTTATCTACTTGCAAGGAAGGTCTGAGACTGACTAAGACATCTCACATTTTCACGGCTCTTAGTAGAGACAACGGTCCCTTGGGAAGTAATGACTCATGAGATTCAAAGCTTTGTGTTCCTAAGAAGAGAATACTCTTTAAGGAGGAGCCCATGTCTCCAAGATTCTAAGTTGTCTGCTATTAGTAAGTGTGACTGAACTTTGTTCAAGTGGGGATTCAATAGATGTTTTCTTTGTCATCCTTAGGTTTTGATGTGTTTGTGTCAATTTTACAACTGTCATTCTTCATGATGTGTCTTGTGTGGGTGTTTCAAAAATTTAAAGAAGATTTCAAAAACACTCCTAAGCATTCTATTAGCATGCCAAACATTCTCAAACAATTATGAACACTTTAATTTTTCTCAAAACACCTTGTCTCAAAACCTTGTTAACATATGGAGACCTATAACATTTATCTTGGAGCCTTATGGTTTTCTTCAATCTCGCATATTCATCACATAATCCTTTTTTCATATGTTGCAGTAGTCTCCTTTTATTTTCAATCTTAATCCTCTTGCATTAAGATTTCATCATAATTTCATATTGCCTTGCAAAATCCTCATCCTACTTTTAGATCCTTTTTAAAATCCCAAAGGAATTGAAATTTTAGAATCTTATCTTATGTCATTGAAGAAAGAATCTTGACTTGGTCACTTTTGTCCCTCTATCAAATTTCCCCCTTATCAATTGGTCTCACTCCATATTTTTTATGTTGGATTGGATGTAATCCCCTTTTGTCCCTTTATCCAATTGACCCCTTTTAAATTCAAGATCCCTATTCAATCTCCTAAGGTTAGGCTCTTAGGTTTTCATTCTTCCAAAGATTTTTTCAAAGTATAAAATCCAAAAAACATAGTTTCATAAGCCTAGCTGCTTTGCATATCATCCAAAATCCAAATTTTCTATTTGCATAAAGTCCTTGCATACCTTAAACTGCATTTTCAACCTCAAAGTCCCTCAAAAAATTCAAAAATCTTGCACTCGCCTATAGTCACGATGTCGATCTTCAATAGGTTTCAAGTATCCAAAAGGAAACAAGACATTTATAAACCCATGTCTCCGTCACAAGGAAAATCCCAAACACCTTTTGATCAAAGAAAAGATATACCTTTTCAACAACAAGATTTTGAGCCAAGACAAATGACATTAATCCAACCAAATAATCAATTGCATAAAGTACATGCAAACATGATTCAAAAGTTACAAACAAAGTTGGACAAAGAACAAAAAAATTTGAAAGATAAGCTAGAAGATACAATGAAGAATAATCATCCAAATGAATATTTTGATTAATTTGACACACAAATTCTTATTTATAGATCCAAGATACCAAAACCTATTTCATGTCTCAATGAAGCAAATGAAATCTTTGATCAATTCCAATCCAATAATGTGAAAGAAAACACATTTTCCCACCAAGTCCCAAATCAAATCCATGATGACCACATTCAAGATCAATCTTTTTTTGATCAAGTTCCAAAAGAAACCTTTCAATCAGTGCGTGCCATAATTCAATTGGGGCCACCACCTAATTATGTACCGATCTTCATTCCAATGCAACCAAGTGTCCCTCAAGAAACCAAACAACCTCTTGTGCAAACCATACAAAAATTCAATCAATATCAAGTTCACCCATAATTTTTCATTCAAGAACATTGTCTGGTGATGAGGTCCCTCTTATGTCCTCAAATCAAACAAGTTTTTATAAAACAAGAACAACTTAAAATATGACACATTTTGCACATAAACCAAGCATAATCAATCAGAAACCTTTTGTTGAACATACTCACTCTAAATTTTTTTTACAACATGTAAATAAGGTTAAGATATCACCAACAAGATCAATCAAGCATTGCAAATTCAAATAATTTTTTTTAAAGAATTTGTTTCAAAAAATAGAGCAAACAAATAATTCACCCATGTCTAGCAATGGCTCATCCCAAATAAATCACATGGATGACATACCTATTTCCCCTCAATACATTAACGTTTAAGAAACATCCATGTTTCCTTCCACTCCTTCATCCCCACATTCCTCCCAAGAACAATTTCCCCCATCCCCATCAAGTGATTCTTGCAACAATACAACCTTCCAATGGCTATCCACAAAAGAAATCCAAGCTAGTCCTCTTCATAACCTAAGTACCTTTAATGTTGAAAAAATATTTGATCCAATTCCACCATGTTCTCTAAGTTCAACCAGTCCCATTCATGAGAGTCCCATCCAAATTTCATCTTCCTCGTAACAAAATGTTGACCCCTTTCAAAAATCCCTCTTACATGTCCAAATTCATATCCCATGTCAAGAGGATGGTTAAAAACATGAAGAAATATTTATTAAAACATATCAAGATAAAGATCCCAATGATGATCAATCCCCCCAATTTTTGAACAATATCCCATTATCCATATCCCCACTATGAAAGATGATCCCATTATCCCTAACTCTCCTATCCAAGATGATCACCTTCAATTTCAAAACCATAGCGTCCTTGGAATTCCCATTGACCCTCCACTTCCTATGAAAGATCATGATCTCCCTTCCATTTCTTCCCATGATCCAATGCTAAGTCAAGATCAAGGTGTGTTTCACCTTCATGTCCACCACAAGATCCCATCATCCATCCAGATCCTCCTCAAGACCCTTACATCTCTTCATTTCCTTTTCATAATCCTCAATATATCCAACAAGATCCTATCATGCCTAATGATCATGTCACATCTCCTATTCCATCACAGGATCCCATTATTCATCTTGATTCCCCTTGTGATCCAAGCACATATATGCAATTTTTTGATGAACCCCTTACATGTCAAATGGGTTCCTCTTCTTTCATCCATTTTGGTTCATTTCATAATTCCATTATTCCTTCCACATCATACACACCTCATAATAATGGAATCACATCTTTTAGAAAGTATCCTACTGGTCAAAGAAAGAATTATTAAGTCAAAGGGTTAGACCTCCATGCAAAAGGTATATTAGAACCCTTCCATGTTAACGAAAATTTTGATGACCATGGTCTTAATAAAAATTCTCTATCTCAAGGCGTTGGTATCCCTTCAAAATCCAAACCAAAATGTATACCTCCCCCTTCACCCCTTCCATCCTTCCAAGGACCATATATTCCTCCATCTACTTGATCAAAATCTACTTACCCTTTCCCACATGTAATTTAGAAAAGGTACACATCTTGGAGAGCCCTCCATCCATCCAAAAGGCCTCCATATCATTCCTATCCATCCATGAACTTCATTCCATTTCCAAGCAATTTGGATGCCAAGCGTACATCCACAAGTAAAGCAATCCACATGCTATCAAGGAACAACATGTCCATTCTAATCGACATGTAAAAAAGAAGCAAAATATGATCCTAAAAGAAGAAAAAGAAATATCAAAAAGGCAAAAATGCCTATTAAGAAAAAAATAAAGACAAAAACAATATGGGTTCCTTAATCTCTTATGTAATCAATGCATTCTAAGAACCCACAAAAAGATGTAAAATCCAAATGCATGTGGATTCCCAAGAAGCTTCTTGAAGCATAATGTCCTAAAGAAAAATTAAAAATGACATCCAAAGTTGCTATCCCTCCATCTAAATGTCTTCCATTTTCCAAATCCATTTTGGGTCATTGTGTCCCAAAATCCATATTCATTTCTCCAGTTAGCCTTCAAAATCCAAAAAATCATTCTCCTTCATCACTCTGTCACCCCTTGAGGTGTGTTCCAATTTTATTCTTGTATCCATTTCCATCCATTCTAAATGAAGCCTTCTTCCACCCCCTTCATTATCCAACACCTATTTTCCAACCTTTCATCCATCTTATCCAATCCTTTTCATAAACCTTATCCATCCTTATCCAATCATCCACTTCATATCCCTTTGTATTTACCCTACCAATGTCTTTGCACATAGTATCATGGTCCATTATTATATAAATTTAAAAAGCAACTTTTAGAGAATAAATATGCTTGAGTCCTTTGTCCATGTCATATCATGCATCCATCTTCCAAAATGTCAAAAAAGTCAAAAAATAAAAAGGAAAAAAAAAGAAAAAGAAAAAGTTACCTTGATGAAAACCTGTCAAATAGTAATTTTGGTAACACAAAAGAAATAAAATTAAGAGAAATAATTTCATCCAATATTGAAAACCTGGCAAACAAACACTTTGGGAAAGTACCATGATGAAAACATAGAAAAGAGGCATCATGTGTAATTCCATGAACTTCTTGTAGTCTATACTTGGGGGTAGATTCCATTTTTGTTATCCTCCATTACTCTTTTCATTATTCACCATTATCCCCAACATGTCCTCCATTATCCTATGCCTATCATATCCATTATCCTCTCCCCTTTTCCCCAACTTTGATCTTTACATGGTTACAAATTTTCCATGAAACATCACATGTCATATATGCTTTCCATTTTCCTAATCCCTTTGGCTTATATTTCCTATCTTATCACAACCTTTCATCCATATTACATATCCCTTCTCATTATCTCTTATTGATCTTTCATATCCTATCCATATCCTATCATTTTCCTGTTCATATTTTGTCATTATCCTATCCAGGTCCTAACATTGTATTATCCAACTCCCTATCTTGCTCTTGATGTAAAATAAGGACATTCAATGAAAAAACATGATTTCAAAGAAAAACCTCTTGATATGTCCATGTCTCACATTCCATCCACTGCACTATCTCATTGCCCTATCATTGTCATGTCTAGTCTCTCAGCTTGGTAAAAAAATGTTATCCTATTTCTTTGGTAGTGCTTGAAAACCTAAACACATTAAATGCATGCAACCCTTTTCCTTAATCCATCTATCACTCCACTTGTCCTTCTATAATGTCCTTCCCTTGCTAGACACAGGGCAATTTAAAAAAAAAATCCCAAAAATCCAAATAATAAGCTAAAAATCCAAAAAAATTGCATACTGTCCTGAAAAAATTCAAAAAAATCAAATATGATCCTGAAAAAAAAAGACCTTAAAAATGACATATGATGGTGAAAAAAGTCTCTAAAAAGCATAAAAATTCATGACAAAAGATCATCACAAAAAAATTCAAATATCTCAAAAATCCTAAAAAATTAAAAATCTCTTCAAAATCTGCAATAAATTTGTACATACTTATCTTTCTTTTGTGTAACGATCATCGTATTTGTAGGAATCCATTGTAGCCACATCATTTTGTGCTTAATGAAATCATGTTCTCACAAACATGATCTAAATCATTGTGACTCAACATTCAATCTGGTTTGACCTCTTCGATCTTTCTGTCTCAACTATCAACCAATCAATCTATCCAACCTATCAATCAATCATGCACTCAATTAATCAAAACACTAAGATATCAAACAAAGAACACTTAAAGCAAGTGAAAAAAAAAACCAGAATGGCTATTGGATCACATTTTTTTAGTGAGTGTTTTATCTTTCATTGATTTTTCTTTTTTGGTCATGTTCCTATGCTACTCGATGATATCACCTAAACTTAGAGAGTAGCTAGGATGGTTCATGATCAGTTTTTGCTTTTTCTTCTGTCAGTTTGATGTTCTCATGAAATTATGGGGCATTACTGCTATATTCTTTAGGATGGAGAAGGTCATCCTTTGTTTGCATCATGTTTGTTTATGCAAAAGAATGGCTATCTCGCTTTGGATTTTTATGCCACGATGCACTGCATCCAATTTTGCAATATCAAAATAAGCTCTTATGACATAATTGTGCTTATGAAAGCCAAAAATATTTCCTTCTTACTAATATTTCTTCATCTAATTTCTATTTTCTACTAACATTTCTTCAATCAATTCATGCAATCACTTTCTTTTCATAAAATTGTCCTCATGTCAATTTCCACCCAATTTTTTGAAGGGGCATAATACCTCCATTTTTGTCGATCCACTAGGGCATGATCTTCTATTTTTCTTTGAACTAGGGCATAATCTTCTATTTTTCTTTTATCCAACACTCATAATCACATAGTTTGAAAGAAGGGAAAAATGTAGACACTTAAAATGGTTCACACCTATGTGTTCCATTTTTAACATGTGTTTTATTCACTGATATTCTAGCATTCTTCAATGTCACCAATTTCTAACATTTCTCACATAACCTTAATATTCTTGGCTAAATCAATCAAATTCATTCCTAAACCATGTCAAATCATCTTAAATCAGTCCTACCAAGTTCTAATCCCTTTCTAATAGGTCTAGGATCATTCCAAACTCATTCGATTTCAAACTCATATCACTATCTTATCAATATCTTTCAAACAATCCTCTGGCATTGTCAAAGTCCATCAATGCCTCATTACTATCTATCCAAGGTATTGTTAAATTCATCAATGCCCTCTCCTAAATCATCATTTGAGCACATTATCCAAATTCATCAATGCCTCATCATTATTTAATTCCTCCAATAGCATTGTCAAAGTTCATAGATGTTATTTCATCATAAATCATCATTTTGAGAGCATTGCCAAAGTTCATCAATGCCTCATTGTCATTTGCACATTTTAGGAGAATTGTCCAAGTTCATCGATGTCTCCTTATCTTTATTTATCCTTTGGCATCATCAAAGTTCATTGATGCCATTATATCATTTCCAATAATTATCGCGAGAGCATTGTTAAAGTTCATCGAAACCTTGTGATTTCCTAAACTATTCTAGAATCATTGGAATTGATCTTAATCCTTATCCATATCATCATAATCCATTCAATTCCATATTAATGCTTTTGATTTGACTAATGATTCACTAATTTTCTCTCTAGGGATGAATAACCCATAGTTTATCTCCATGTACTAATCGAATAAATAATTTGACTTTATTTATTCCCTTTTCCTTATGTCTCCCTAAATTAATTTATTTCAAAATTAATTAATTTGTCATCTTTTTGAATTATGGGATTTTTCATAATTCCTAAATTCCTAATTTGAGGGAATAATGATTTTTTAAATTCAAAACTGAACTCTTAGATTCCCTCCCTTAATTGTGCTTCATTTCCTATTAATTATCTCCATGAGCTGTTTCGCATTTCCTTATCTATTTTCTGCTAATTTATGCTTCCATTTCCTTTTACTTTGCTTCTTCCATTTTCCTTACATTAAGAATTGATTTTATGCATACTGATTCTGCAAATTTTCTCTCATTTCTATAAATTGAGATTCAATTCTCTTTCAAGTTAGAACCACTATCTCCAAGTATTCTTGACATCAATTTGGGTTTTCGATACTTGTGCATTTTTGTCATTGACAAAGAGGAACAATAATCTTCTCTATGGAGAAGAAAGGAAAGCATTATAGCTATTAGAATAACTAAGATGGAGGGGGGGGGGGGGGGTGAATCAGTGGCCTTGAAAATATTCCAATAAATTAATCCAAAAAATTATTACCACAATAACAAGCCTCTAGTTATCTTCAGTCCTACAAGATGAATGCCTTGAAAAAATCTCAACAAATAACTACTTCTCAGAGTTCACTGTTAAACCTTATTCTTATTGTTTATCAATTAGTAGTCTTTCATTTACCGAACTGAAAAATGTGTATACTGATTAAGCCAGATTAGTTATGTGTAATGCAAAAACACTAAAGTAATGACTCATAAACACATTGACACATGGATTTTTAAAGTGGAAAGCATGTTAAGGGAAATACCACTTGGGACCGGTAACCCAAAATTTTCACTCTTCTAAAGTGATCTTGGTGAAGACCCAACCCTGTTAAAGGTTACAAACACACTGTTAGGTTTGATCTTCGTAGATGATTTAATAGAATATTTTGTCACTTGATATCTGGGATCTCTATGCTACCTTTTATTACCAAACCCAGTGTAGTTTTTCAATTGGTATCTGGCATCTCTATGTTATCTTCATGACCAATCCTTTTGATACTCCTTAGAATATATCTAAATATATAAAGGATTGTTAAGTCTTGCTCGGTTAAGAGAATTTCTGATCCAAAGGTCAAATTAAAACAATAAATGATATGTTCATATATACAACTATACTTTGCAGATTTTTAGATCTATTGTAAGCTCATAATACATTTCTAATCAATGTATCCTTTCTATACCTTTTCTCAACTTCTTTCTTCTCAGTGATGTTGTGCTTCTTTGTTGCTCGATGTCTATAGATTAGCTTTGTTCTTTATCTTGATTGATTAAGACTGTATGAAGTTTTTCTTCACCAGTTTCTCTTTAGCATCTTCTTCTTATATTTATTCCCCTAATTCACAATGAATTAGCTTGTCTTTTTATAGACATGATTTCACTATTTCTCAGTTCTTGACTTTCTTGTTCTTGGCGTGATCTGCAATTCTAGACAATCTTGCTTTAAAGATTTACTTCAGTTTTATCCCGTATATTTCTCTTTGACAACTGGAATAAAACAACTTTAAATATTTCTCTTAACTCTGGCTTTAAATTGTTGACAAAAACAATATTAACAACCAGTTAACCCCTTCTTTACCTCTTTCCAGCTAAGTCTTTTGTCATTTCTAAACTTCAGTTCTTTTTCAGTGTTTTACTCTTTGTTAGCTTCGGTAAAAAATTTAGTTCTCCTCGGGCATCTCCGTCAGGGTTATCTATCTGTCAAGCATTACTCTGAAGTTCTTCTCATCTACAATGCTTTTGATTCTTCTCATTGGTAATGCTTGTGATTCTTCTCATCGGTAATGCTTTCTTGGGTTTCATTCTCGGGCATCACTGTGACTTTCCTCTTGTGTTTCTCTCTCCATCAGGGTGCACTTCCCATCGGTGTTTGCAGTCAGTTAGTGAATACTGATCTTTTATGCATTAATGAAAGCATAACCTTTATCTTTCTAGTTCTCTAAAGTCTTTGACACTTTGTATATAAAAAATTAGATTATATCAAGTTGACATCATACAATACATTAATTGATTTAATGTCTTGCATTAACTTTCTATAGCTTGGTGATCATAAACTTACCATCTTCAAACATTCATTCAGTTATAGTTCATCAATCTCTCCCTTTGACATTGATGACAACATACTACATTATCACACTATAATATTACTAATACAATATGAAATATACCATTTGTAGTTCATCAATCTACCAAACGTATTGTTCTATAACAAATACAAATGTATGCCTCTCGGTAAGCTCATATAGCTTAGATTTGATTCTTGCAGTGTCCTCTCTTCAATCTTCAATCCCTTCACTGGATAGATGTAGCAACTTATGATTCTATCTTTGGTGTTGTCTCTCCCTTTAACTACTCCTATCCTTGATCATATCTTTTTCTTTGATAACAATATAATCATCTCTCTGTTTTGATATTCTCTCCATTACATGTTACATCTCTCCCTTAGGATATCTTCTCTCCCTTTGATGGATATTTCATATGTATATACGATCTCTCTCCTTTGGATCTTCTTAGGATACTCTATCCCTTTTAATTTTGAGGAAATTTTTCCCTTTGAAAATAATGCCAAAGTAAACTTTTATCATGCCAAAGTAATATCCTTTCACCTTTTTATAATATACTCCTTGAATTTTCCTATCCATTAGCAATACAGTGACTCTAGTGTTCAGTGTAGATATGTACCTTCTTGTGACCCAATGTATCTTTGCAATCCATCTCTGTGCTTGCATCAACATGAATGATCTTCTGATTTTGTGTAGGCTGATGCAACCTCCTAGTCATCTTAATGACCAACAGACAAGGGTTCAACCACTAGTCTCTTTCTCAGGTACTCAAATGTATCTTTAGGCAATGGATTTGTGAATATATCAGCTAATTGTTCCTTTGATTGAATATATTCTAGTATCACCTCTTTCTCTTGTGATTTTTCTCTTAAGTAATTATACTTGATATCAATATGCTTAGTCTTAGCATGCATGACAAGATTCTTAGAAATGTTTATTGGACTGGTATTATCACAATAGATAATTACTGGTTCAAGAATTTTCATATTCATACCTTCTAGTAACTATTTGATCCATGAAAAGTTAGTACAGTTTGCAGAAATAGCCACATATTCTTCTTCTACAATAGATTGTGAGATGCATCCTTGCATCTTACGAATCCATGTGACAAGTCTTTCACCAATGAAGAATTCTCCTCCTATTGTGCTTTTCTATCATCTAAGTTTCCAGCCCAATCAACATCTATATATAGACTTGAAGCTCAAATTTTCCTTCTCTTTTATACCATAAGCCATAGTCCTCGGTGTTCTTTAGATATCTCAGAATTCTCTTGATAACATTCATGTGTGATACTTTGGGATTAGCACAGAATGTTGTAACTATTCCAATTGCATTTTCTATGTTTGGTCTAGTATGAACAACATACATTAGTTTACCAATCATTGATCTATACAAGGTCTTATTTACCTCATTTATTTTATCTTCCTTTGTTATCTTACATCTAGTTTCCATAGGTGTTCCAACTGGCTTGGAATATTCCATCTTGAATATCTTCAACACTTTCTTGATGTATTTCGATTGTGTAATATATGTGCATGTTGTTAGTAATAACTAAGAGGAGGGGGGTGAATTAGTGGCCTCAAAAACTAATCCTTAAATCAACCCTTAAAACTTATAACCACTAATTATGTCTCAAGTTATCTTCTTTCCTACAAGATGTATGCCTTGAAATACTTTAATCAATTTTCTACTTGTCGGATTGCTTTGCTAATCTCTCTTCTGTATGATTATCGATAAGCAGTCATCTATTTACGGAAACACAGTAAATATGAAGAGTATACCAATCAATCCAGAATTAACTATGTAAGATAAAAAAAAAAAAGTAAAGAAATGAATCATACACACATAACACATGGATTTTTAATGTGGAAACCCTATTAAGGGAAAAACCACTGGGACCGGTACCCCAAATTTTCACTCTTCTAAAGTGAACCCTATTAAGAGCCAACCTTGTTAAAGGTTACAAACACACTGTTAGGTGTGACCTTGTTAGAGGATTTAGAAATAGTTTTTCAACTAGTATCTGGCATCTAATGCTACCATCCTTGATCAAACACTCACTTGGCCT
>MU223962.1:733906-745147 GCA_018584345.1 Thuja plicata | reverse complement strand
AGAAATAGTTTTTCAACTAGTATCTGGCATCTAATGCTACCATCCTTGATCAAACACTCACTTGGCCTGTCAATAGGTATCGGGCATATCCAATGCTACTTTTGTGATCAAACTTTTTGATACTCCTAGGGATGTATCTCAATTGTAAAAGACTTTTAAGTCCTTCTCGGTTAAGAGGCTTATATGCTTTAATGGTTAAACTGAAACACTAATGATCTGTTCATACATAGAATTCAATTGCAGATTTTTGGATCTATTGTAGGTCTATTACTTCACTAATCAATATAATCAAATATATACCTTTGCTCCACACTTGTTCTAGTCTGTGATGCTTGTCTCACTGTTCGTCGGTGTCTGCAGAATCTAGCTCTTCCTTTAGCTTGTTGATCAGGACTAAAATGAAGACTTTCTTCTCCTTCAGATTTTCTTTAGCATCTTTCCTCTTCTCTTGTTCACCCCACAATTCGTAATGAATTGAGTTTGTCTCTTTATAGACATGATTTCCCCTTTTCTTGGCTTTCTTGATTCTTGGCATTTTCCATAATTCTTGCCAATAGATTTAAATAAAGCTCCTGATTTATCTCAAAGCAATCTTATTGCCAACTGGAAAAATCAACTTTAAATCAATTACTTATCTTCGGCTTTATCTGGATGATTAAAACAATGATAAGTATTTGTTAACTCTATCTTTACCTTCCTGACAGCTAAGCTTTTTGTCATTTTCTGAACTCTTTTTTTTGTCGGTCAACACTTCATTTAGTCATCAGTGATAACTAACTGTTCCATTGGTGTGACTTCAGTTGTCATTGAAATCTTTGTCCTTGTCTTCTCCGTCGGGCAACACAAAAATTATTTCCGTCGGGTTACTCTATGTTTTTCTCATCGTGCAACACTGTAACTCTACTCATCGATAATGTTGTGCATTAGCTCTTCAGGTAACACTATGACTCTACTCTTTTACTCTAACAGTTGGTGTGCATTCACTTATTGTATGCAGTCACTTAGTGAATACTTGACTTGTATGCATTACTGATAGCATAGTCTTGATTCATCGATTCTTTAAATTCTTTAGAAGTATTTCCATGACCATACAGATTATATCAAGTTGACATCAATGAAAATACAATACATTAACTGATTTAATTCCTTGCATGATTATCAACTTAATATCTTCAAATATTCAAATAGTTACATGTCATCTATCTCTCCCTTTGGCATTGATGGCAACATACTACATTATCATACTATACTATTACTAATTCAACATGAAATATACAGTTTCATCAAGCTTTCCTAATGTAACTAATACAAATGTCTGGCTTTCTATAAGCTCAAATAGCTTTGATTTGATTCTTGCAACTTTTATTTTGTCTTCAATCCCTTTACTAGATGGATGTAGAATCTTTTTTTCTTTGATGTGATGTGTTCTCCTTCTATGTCAAACTCTCTCCCTCTGACTATTCTCCTTTCTTGTGATGTCTTTTGTTAGTAATTATCTTCCTTTGTGTGTACTCTCCCTTTATTGTTACATTCTTCTCTCCCTATGAATACTGTGATGAATATGAACTTTCCCTAAGTTGATACTGGATATAATCTATGTATGTATGATAATGAGATATTTCTCTCCCTTTGAAAACAATGCCAAACATATTTTTCAACCAAATATTTGACAGTGATGCCAAATGCATTCTTTCTATCCATAATATATTCCTCAAATTTCCCATTCCATTGATAACAACTCTGGTGCTTGGTGTAGATATATACCTTTTTGTGTATAGATTTATCTTTAAAGTTCAGCTCTATGCTTGCATCAATATGAATGATATTCTGATGATATGTAGGCTGATGCAACCTTATAGTAAGCTTACTAACTAGTAGACAAGTGCCTAACCCCTAGTCTCTTTCTCAATTATCAAATGCATCCTTGGGCAGTGTCTTGGTGAAGATATCGGCCAATTGTTCCTTTGATTGCACATACTAAAGTATCACCTCCTTTGCCTAAACTTGTTCTCTTAAATAATGATACTTGATGGAAATATGATTTGTTTTAGCATGCATGATTGGATTCTTGGAAATGTTTATTGCACTTGTATTATCACAATAGATAATTACTGGTTCTAGAATTTGCATATGCATACCTTCCAGTAACTATTTGATCCATGCAATATTTGAGCAGTTTGCAGCAGCAACAACATACCCTGCCTCTGCAGTAAATTATGAGATGCATCCTTGCTTCTTGCTGATCCATGTGACAAGTCTGTCACCCATAAAGAATATTCCTCCAATTGTGCTCTTTCGGTCATCAATATTTCTAGCCCAATCAGCGTCGATAAAGACCTTAAGTTCAAATTTGCCTTCTCTTTTATACCATAAGCCATATTCCTTGGTATTGTTCAGATATCTTAAGATTATTTTCATAGCCATCATATGTCATTACCTAGGGTTAGTAGAAAATATATAAACTATTCCTACTGCATGTACAATAGCTGGTCTAGTATGTACAACATACATCAGTTTTCCAATCACAGATCTATACAAAGTCTGATTTACCTCTGATGACTTTTCTTCCTTTTTCAGTTTGCATCTAGTTGCCATCGATGTTCCAACTGGTTTGGACTCTTCCATCTTGAATATTTTTAGTACTTCTTTGATGTAATTGGATTGTGTAATAAAAATACCTTCATCTTGTTGCATGATCTGGAGACCAAGAAAGAACTTGATCTCTCCAAACATATACATCTCAAACGCTTTTCTCATTTCATTTGCAAATGATTTGCATAGCATATCATTGCCTCCAACTATGATGTCATCAACAAATATCTCAGCAATCAAAATGTTAGCATCAATATCTTCCTTCAAATAAAGATTATTGTTTTCACTAGTCCTTATAAATCCAATGCTTATAAGATAGGAATGAAGTCTTTCATACTAGGCTCAGGGTTCTTGTTTCAATCTATACAGGGATTTGTGAAGTCTACATACCATGTCTCTCTTGTCTAGATCAACAAACCCTTCTGGTTGTTTAATGTATACCTCTTCTACAAGTATTCCATTTAGGATTACAGACTTGACATCCATTTGATATACCTTGAATCCTTTATATGCAGCATAAGAAAGTAATATTATTACTCCTTCTAGCCTAACAATGGGTGCAAAGGTCTCTCCATAGTCAATACCTTCTTCTTGTGCATAACCCTTGCATACTAGTCTTTCTTTATTTCTGGTGGCTTCTCTATTCTCATTCAACTTATTTGTGAATATCCATTTTGTACCAATGATATTCTTTTCATATGGTCTTGGTACAAGTATCCATGTCCTTTTTTCTCAATCTATTCAATCTATTCATTCATAGCACTTATCCATTCATCATTATCTATTGCAGCATTGACAGATTTGGGCTCATAATCACATATAAGACATCTTGTATTTAGATACTTACTTCTAGTTCTTATACTAGCCTTTTTATCTCCTATGATATGGTTCTGTGGATGGCTCCTTCTAACATATCTTGCAAGTATATGTTCAGCTCTTTGTCTATCATCTTGATCATCATTTTTTTCTTCATTCTGTTCTCCATTACTTTGTGCATAATTTTCAGCAATATTCTGATTGTTGGTATTTACAGCCTGATGCTCAGGTTCAATGATGTGTTTCTCAGGAGCTCTACATTGTTGGTAGGGTAGAGTGTCAGGTTCCTCATTGTAAGTAAACCTATTTTATTCCTCTGGTTCTTTAGTGCTTTCATTTTCATTCTCCTCTACAAATTCATCTATCTTTAAATTTTCACTTTCAATCATTTTGTTAGAGGCTTTGTTTAGACATTTATAAGCGTTTCTCTTGGTAGAATACCCTAGAAAGATTCCTTCATCACTCTTGGAGTCAAGTTTTCCATTTCTATCATCTTTTAAGATATAACATTGACTATCAAAAATTTTGAAATAACTTACATTGGGTGTGTGTCGATACCATAGCTCATAAGGTGGGTTTTTGGTGTGCTTCTTCAATTGTACTATGTTCAATGTGAAATTGTAGTACTAACAACTTCCCTCGAAAAAATTTGGGTGATGCCTTTTTCTATCATTAGTGTCCTTGTACAATCAACTATGGATCTGTTCCTTCTTTCAGCAATCCCATTTTGTTGTGGTGCTCTTGGTGCAGAGACCTGTCTTTTGATTCCATGCTCATTACAAAAGTTAGTATATTCATCTGAAATAAATTCCCCTCCTCTATCTAACCTTAAGCATTTTAAATCCTTACCACTTTTCTTCTCAACCATTTCCTTATACCATTTAAACATCTTAAATGCTTCTGATATTTCTTTTAGAAATATGACTGTCATCATCCTAGAGTAATCATCAACAAAGAGAATAAAACATCTATCTCCATAATAACTTTTTGTCCTCATAGGTCCACATAAATCAGTATGGAATAATTCTATAATTGCATCAAATGTATGGTTTTTTCTTTTAAAACTAGACTTTTTCATTTTACCTTTTTGACAATTTTTACACATGATGTTGTCGGGCTTGGTCATTGTCGGTAACCCTCTGACATTTCTCTTTTTGCTAATCTTTATCATGTTGTAAAAGTTCACATGACACAATCTTTTGTTCCACAACCATATATCTTCATTTTTAGAAATCAAACAAGTGGTGTCAGTATCATTTAGATAGAATAAATTAACTTTTGTCTGCTCACCAGTACCAATCAGATTTCTTGATTTATTGAAGATCTTTGCCTTCTTATTTTCAAATGCTACACTGTGACCTAAATTATTCAGTTGAGAAACACTCAATAGATTATAATTCAATCCATTTACCCAATACACATTTTCACATTTTATATGGTTATTCAATGTTATGGTTCCTCTACCTTCAACTGGACAAGGTGTGTCATTACCCATTCTTAGTGAACCACCTTTATAGTAGTCAAAATTCTCAAACTTTTTCTTGTCACCATTCATATGGTGAGTGTAGCCACTATCTATGATCTAGACATCATTTTTACTAACCTTAGATATGAGTGCAGATTCTACATACCTTTCTTCATCATCATCTGAATCATCTTTTACTGCCACTAACACCATCTCAATATCTTCATCAGATTTGGTGTCAGTGTCTTCACCTTTTCATTTTTTTAGGTAACTGGCCTTCTTTCCTTTGTCCTTATAGTCTCAATTATCTCTTCTTTCTGATTGTTGGTAGCTTCTGTAATCACCTCTATCAGACTTCTTTTCAAATGACCTATCATTACTAGTGTCATCTTTTCTTCTGTTAGTACATCTTGCAACCAAGTGTCCAATCTCTTTACAATTAAAACAAACAAGTGGTAATTTACCTTTGCCTCTCTGCATTCTTCTAGCCATAAGTGCTTCAATTTCATCAAGATCATCTTCTTCACTTTCACTATCACTATCTTTTCTCATAGTTTTTTTATGACTTGATTTACTTATTCTCATAGAAGTTTTGAATTTAGACTCTATATTTGGTAAGACACTATTATCAAAGTTATTCATCTCAAATTAAATTAGTCTTCTAATCAATCTATCTAGAGTAACATTGCTATTTGCTACTTCTCTCATTTCTTGAATGGTAGATACTCTAATTGCATAAGTAGGCAGTAAGGTTCTTAGAATTTTACTTACCACTGTATCTACTTCTAGTACACCTCCAACTCCTCAGATAGCATTGACTACCTCTTTGATTCTTGTTCTATACTGAGTGATGTTTTCACCTTCTTTCATTTTGAGATCATTAAAATTTACTCTAAGGATTTCTGCCTTGGCTCTCAAAACATTCTTGTCACCACTGTGTACAAGCAACAATTTGTCCCACATCTGCTTTGCAGTCTTGTAGGTTTTGACATCTTCAAATTCAGCATCGGAGAGTGATGAAGCAAGTTCTCTCATCATGCAATTGTGCTCATGCTTCTCTCTCAATTGTTTGACTATTGGTGCTCCTATGGGAAACACATATTCAGCATCTAAGTATTAAGTAACATCATTACCAATACCTAATAAGTGGAGTTTTATTCTGCTCTTCCATGAAGCAAAATTATCTTTGTTCAACTTGGGCACATCTCGTCTATTCATCATGTGCTCTTTAGCTTAGGTTTTGAAACCTTCCTTTCTAAGCACACAAGCTCTGATACCATTTTTTAGTAATAATTAAGAGCGGGGGGGGGGGGGGGGGGGGGGAANGGGGGGGGGGGGGGGGGGGGGTGAATCAGTGGCCACAAAAATGAATTCTTAAATCAACCCTTAAATCTTATAACCACTAATTATGTCTCAATTTATCTTCTGTCCTACAAGATGTATGCCTTGAAATACTTTAATCAAGTTTATACTTGTTGGATTGCTTTGCTAATCTCTCTTATGTATGATTACCGATAAGCAGTCATCTATTTACCAAAACACAGTAAATATGCAGGGTATACCGATCAATCCATAATTAACTATGTAAGATACAAAATAGTAAAGAAATGAATCATACACACATAAAACATTGATTTTTAATGTGGAAACCTTGTTAAGGGAAAAACCATTGGCATAGATACCCCCAATTTTTCACTCTTCTAAAGTGAGCCCTATTAAGAGCCAACCCTATTAAATGTTACAAACACACTATTAGGTGTGACCTTGTTAGAGGAATTAGAAATAGTTTTTCAACTAGTATCTGGCATCTAATGCTACCATCGTTGATTAACCACTCACTTGGCCTGTCAATACGTATCGGGCATATCCAATGCTACTTTTGTGATAAAAAATTTTGATACTCCTTGGGATGTATCTCAATTGTAAAACACTTTTAATTCCTCCTCGGTTAAGAGGATTATATGCTTCAATGGTTAAACTGAAACACCAATGATCTATTCATACATACAACTCAATTTCAGATTTTAAGATCTATTGTAGGTCCATTACTTTACCAATCAATATAATCAAATATATACCTTTGCTCCACACTTGTTTTTTTTTGTGATGCTTGTCTCACTAATTTTTGGTGTCTGCAGAATCTAGCTCTTCCTTTAGCTTGTTCATCAGGACTTAAATGAAGACTTTCTTCTCCTTCATATTTTCTTTAGCATCTTTCCTCTTCTCTTGTTCACCCCACAATTCATAATGAATTGAGTTTGTCTCTTTATAGACATGATTTCCCCTTTTCTTGGCTTTCTTGATTCTTGGTGTGTTCCATAATTTTTCCAATAGATTTAAATAAAGCTCTTGATTTATCTCAAAGAGATCTTATTGCCAACTGGACACTTCAGTTTTAAATCAATTACTTATCTTTGGCTTTATTTGGATAATTAAAACAATGATAAGTATCTGTTAACTCTGTCTTTAGCTTCTTAACAGCTAAGCTTTTTGTCATTTTCTAAACTCTTTGTTCTTTTGGTCAAAACTTCATTTAGTAATTGGTGATAACTTGTTGTTCCATCGGTGTGACTTCAGTTTTCATCGGGATCTCCATCATTTTCTTCTCTGTTAGGCAACACTAAAATTCTTTCCATTGTGTTACTCTATGTTTTCTCATTGGGAAACACTGTAACTCTTCTCGTCGATAATGTTGTGCATTAGCTCATCGGGTAACACTATGACTGTGCTCTTTTACTCTGATTTTCAGTGTGCACTCCGTCAGTGTATGTAGTCACTTAGTGAATAATTGACTTGTATGCATTACTGATAGCATAGTCTTGATTCATCGATTCGTTGAAGTATTTAGTAGTATTTCCATGACCATACAGATTATATCAAGTTGACATCAATGAAAATACAATACATTAATTGATTTAATTCCTTGTGTGATCATCAACTTAATATCTTCAAACATTCAAACAATTACATGTCATCACATGCATCTTCTTGAAGAATATGTAAGCCAAGAAAGAAATTGATCTCCCCAAACATTGACATCTCAAACTCATTTCTCATTTCATTAGAAAAAGATTTAAATAACATATCATTACCCCCAAATATGATATCCTCAACAAATATTTAATCAATCATAATATTTTCATCAGAATCTTCTTTTAAGTACAAATTTCTATTTTCACTTGTTATTACAAATTCTATGCTTATGAGATACGAGTGAAGTATTTCATACCAAGCTCTAGGTGCTTGTTTTAATCCATACAAGGATTTGTGTAGTCTTCATAACATGTTTCTCTTGTCTGGATCAACAAACCCTTCTAGTTGATCAATGTATACTTCTTCTAGTATTCCATTTTGGAATGCAGATTTGACATTCATCTGGTATACTTTGAATCCTTTGAATGCAGCATAAGAAAGTAACATTCTTACTCCTAGTCTAGAAATGGGTGCAAATGTTTCACCATAGTCAATACCTTCTTCTTGTGCATACTCCTTGTATAGTAACCTTGCTTTATTCCTTGTAACTTCTCCATTCTCATTCATCTTGTTTCTTAATATCCATTTGGTACCAATGACATTCTTGTCATTTGGTCTCGGTACTAATGTCCATGTTCTATTCTTCTCCATCTGTTCTATTTCTTCATTCATAGAACTGACACATTCTTTGTTTTATAGTGTAGTATTAATAGATTTAGACTCAAAATAACAAATTAAACATCTAGGTGCGGAGGGGAGATAGGATGGAAGAGCGGGACCATTTGGATTCAACTTTGAAATTGGGTAGGAGCATTTGGGAGGAGGAAGGAACCTTTGTGCATAGCGAGCAGGACGATGGAAAGGACAACGAGATCACAGGGTTGGATCCCAATGTGGGACTGTCGCCTGAGGACCCAGGTGGGGGTCCCAGAACTGGCACTGGGTTGGGGCAACCGAGGAAATGGGAGTCCCTTTTTGGCATCAAACCAATAGGTAAATCTTGTTTACCACCAGTTAAGAATGTCTCTAGACCTTTTCAAGGAATCTTTTCTATTTAAATCCCAGACCAGACCATTGACTTTTCTATAGCTAGGATGAAAAATTCGCTAGTTGGCAGATTTTTAGGAGTAAGACCTAATATCGAAGTGGTTAGGGCTTTTGTAGCCCGGAAATGGGTTTTGAAAGGTCAAGTAGAGGTGGTGGTGATGGCCAAGGGATGTATGTCATTTTTCTTCTCCTGTGAGGAAGATAGAATGAATACTCTATGCAGCAAACCATGGATGATTGGGAAAAACTCTCTTATTCTCCAAAAATGGAGTCTGAATCTTGTTTTTGAGGAGGATGTCATTCGACAGGTCCCTATTTGGATTAAGCTACATGGTATGCCTCTTGAATATTGGCTGGAAGACATATTTGTTGGGATAGCTAATTCATTTGGAGAACTTTTGTCTATAGATAATGTGACCGCGGCTAGACAGAGGCTTACCTATGCCTGAATCTGTGTTGGGATAACGCAGGATACAGACATGCCAAAAAAAATAAGTCTTAAATCTAAGTTGGGGATGTGGGAAAAAACTATTTAATATGAAACCATACCTTTTGTGTGTTTTCATTGCAAAAAGAAGGGTCATTGGGCAAAGAAATGCCCGGAGAAAACTATTCAGAAAAAGACTAAGAAATGGATTCCTGTAGGGAGAATAACTAAAGAAGTCAGTAGTAAAGAAAGGGAAGGATAGTGAATAGAGAAAGAGGAACATGATACTAGTGCCAATACAAATTGCATGAAGCCAATGGTAAGTTTAGCTACTGAGGATCCTGAGAAATGGGGAAAAAAAGAAACGAATGGGAAAGAAAATGAAGCCCAAATGGAAGAAAGGGAGATAAATGAAAATGAAGCCCAAATGGAAGAAGGGGAGATAAAGGAAGATGATTCTAAGGGAAATGAAAATGACGTAAGGGAAGACTCTGAAGAGGAGCACAATGATTATCACAAGGAAGGAAATCTTTAGATCGAATCCAAAAGTAAAGATGAGAAAACTAAGGAGAAATAGAAACAATATGATCTGGAGCTGAAAGGTAGCCTAGAAAATTTAGAAGTGACCCCTAAGGGGGGAGGAAGAGAACTAGAGATATAAACACCTAAGTGGGGGGACATAATGGAGAAAATCTAGATCCTTGTAGGTATAGCTCTACCGAAATGGGGGGACTCTACAGAGATCAATCAAATCCTTGCAGGAGAGCAAAGTGATAGAGAAGATGAGAAAGACAATAAAGGAGAGAAAAAAAAGGGAAGAAAGATAAAGAGGTGCCAAATAGAAAGGTTTCAACAAGAAGTAGTAAAAATGGAGATGTTGGAGCTAGATTAGCTTCACCAGGGAAACCATCTAGCGAAAAGGTTAGAATCAAGGAGACCAAAAAGAACATTGCGGATGGTAGCCAGCAGATTCTGGAGGTAGGATACTTTGTTAAATCATGAAGATTATTTCTTGGAATATAAGGGGTCTAAATAACCCCCATAAGAAGGATATAGTTAGGAATATGATTAGGGATAATAGGCCTGATATTTTATTGATTCAAGAAACTAAGATGCTCAAGGAGAAAGTTGAAAAGCTCAGATTTTTTAAGAAGGGGATCATTTGTTGGGGTGACTCTAATGGTGCTTCAAGGGGCATTGCTACAATATGGAATGAAGAAATAATAAAAGGTGATATTATTTATCAAGGTGATAATGTTGCTTGTATCAGGTTTAGGCAGCTTCAGGAGAATACCTCTTGGGTCTTAACCAATATTTATGCTCCCAACACTAAAAAAGGGAGAGAAGTCTTTTGGCAGAATCTTTCATCCTTGAGAAGTTATTTTTCCAATGATGAGTGGATTGTTATGGTTGATTTTAACACTCCTTTGAGAGAAAAGGAGAAATATGGAGGTAGTCAATCTAATCTGGACAGCAGGATGGACCTTATGAACTTTGTTGATAATAATTATCTACATGATATTGATTTACAGGGCATTGAATTTACATGGATCAATAGACGAATGGGAAAGGATCTTATACAAGTTAGGTTGGATAGGGCTCTTGTTTCCAATTGTTGGTTTAACCAGTACTACTACTCATTATCAGCTCGTATTAGGGTAGGATCGGATCATAATCCGATTTCCTTTCTCGCTGATCCTATTGTTAAAAAAAGAAATTCTCCTTTCAGATTTGAGAAAATGTGGAAACTTCATCCTCAACTGGAAAAAAGGATCGAGGAATGGTGGAATATTTATATTAAGGGGACTGCTATGTTCATCCTTGCTAAAAAACTTAAAAATGTTAAAGATAATATCAAAGATTGGAATAAGGAAACTTTTGGTAACATTTTTTCTTCAAAAGCTAGTATCAGTTTAGAGAT
>MU223962.1:605167-732814 GCA_018584345.1 Thuja plicata | reverse complement strand
AACCCTTCATCAGATAATCAGGTATGCTCTCACCAGCAGTTTGTTGATGATTCGGTGATCATGGGGGAAGCTACGGTTAAAAATGCTAGTAGTATAAAGAAAGCTCTGAACAACTATGGGAAAGCTTCTAGTCAAATAATTAATTGGGGGAAGAGTTTGGTGTTTCTTTTCAATGTTCCTGATAGAAGAAAAACAAGAATTTTAAGGATTTTAGGCTGTGATCAGGGGATTATGCTGGGAACTTATCTAGGCCTCCGTCTTTGTTTGGAGCCTCCTGAAACCTTCTAGAGTTCCCTTGTGGAAAAATTTCATAGAAAATTGGCTGGATGGAAAGGGATGCTTCTTATTCAAGCTGGCAAAATTTAGATTCTCAGAGCTACTCTTCAAGGTCTCCCCCTTTACGCTTTGAGCATATTTAAAATTCCTAGAAAGTATAGTGAAGCTATTGAAAAAATTCAAAAATAGTTCTTATGGACAGGGATGGAGAAGAAGAAAAGGATAGCTTTAATTGCCTGGGACAAAGTTTGTTGTCTGATCAAGAAAGGAGGCCTTGGATTAAGAAGAATAAAGAAATTGAATGAGAATATCCTCACTAAACTCATTTGGAGATACTACAATTCTATAGGTGAATGTACTTTGATATGGGATAAAAAGTAGAATAAGGAAAGGCCCAATTTTGAAGTGTTCTTAAATAAGGACAATGAAGGGATTGGCTCCTTTATTTGGAAAAATGTTATGAAAAATAAGTACAGAATCAAAAATGGTATAAAGTGGAAAGTGGGAAATGGGAAAAAGGTACTCTTCTGGGAGGATAAGTGGGTTTTTCACTCTCCCTTGAAAGAAAGCCTGGATTGGGGTATCTATGAGGATCATTGTAAAGAAATTTTAGGCAGGAAAGTTGAAGATTATTGGGATAAAGATCATTGGAAGGATTTAACAACTATTGATAAGAGATTGGGGTATCTTAATATCATCCTCAAATCGATAAATCTGATTGAGGAAGAGGACACTATTGTTTGGAAATATAGTCTGGATGGGAAACTAACTCTCTCTTCTCTGTATCAGATGGAGTATGAAGACATTATTGAGCCTTTCTGGGCTAAAGTGTGGGATAAAAACCTTATCCCTAAAATCAATGTTTTTTTTTGGATCATGATGCAGAATAAAATTTTAACCACTGATAATCTAAGGAAAAGAGGCATGGCTATTGTTAACAGATGTTATCTTTGCAAGCAAGAGGAAGAGAGTGTTGAGCATATCTTCATTCATTGTTCCTTTTTCAGAAAAATTTGGGGGCTCTTTTTTCAGATCTTTAATATTGATTGGGTTTTTCCTAACAATTTAGAGAGTCTTTTTAAATCTTGGATATATCCCTCTAAGCATAATACTATCATTCAGATTTGGAAGTTTGTCCTTCCACATGTCTGCTGGGGGATCTGGAGGGAAAGAAATGATAGATTTTTTAGGGACAAAAGTTATAAGGAGAAGGGATTCTTCTATAAGATTAAAAGAGGTATAAGAGAGAATTTTATGATTAAGGATGATGTTGCAGAGCCCAAACAAGAGAATGAATTATCCTTGCTTAAAACTTGGAATTTGTGTAGCAAACCTAACACTAAGGACAATAAAGGCAAAAGAGAGGATGCTAGGTGGGACTGTCCCCCTAAGGATTGGCAGAAAGTTAATTTTGATGGGGCCTCTAAGGGCAACCAAGGGGTAGCTAGTTGTGGTATTGTCATCAGAAATGAAAATGGTGTGTGTATTGGCATGAAAGCTATTCCTATTGGTCATCAAACTAATCATATTGTTGAAGCCTGTGCGGCTCTCCAAAGTATTATTTTTGCTAAAGAGAAAGGATGCACTAAAGTTTGGGTTGAAGGGGACTCTCTCAATATTATTAATTTCTTAAATAATGATATTCCCACATCTTGGACTATACACAACATAATTCAAAAAGCCAGGGAGATAATTAATTATTTTGAGTTATGCATTACAACTCATAATTATCATGAAGCTAATGGCGTTGCTGACTGGGCGGCTAATCATGCTTGCAAAAGTGATGAGGTGGCTCAGTGGAATGATGGATATGACATGCCAATTGAAGTGAAATTATTGCTCGAGGATGAGCGACTGAGGAGTCGTCAGAAAAACATCATTGATGGTAAGTTATATTAATATCATTTATAATCAGGTGATGTGTCATAATGGCCTTCAAAGGTGGAAGTATTATGCTATGATTACGAGCTGGATGTGACATGCTTTCTGGGTCTATTTTGGCTCTCAAAAAGCTCATTTTGGCATTATCTATTGCGCTAACAAAAAAACTCATAGAAATTACAAAGAAGAGATGGGAGGAAATAAGAAGAGAATTGAACCAGTTAGTTGCAGTCACTGGAAAAATTGTAATGATGTGTGGAAGATTGTGAAGGAGGGAGGCCTCGCTATTTATCTAGAGCGACTTCATGGTGGGAATCCTAACATTACTAGGATTTTTGAGAAAACTTGGAAGGAGGGAAAGATTTTAGTTGGTGATGAGTACATGGAAGTTATGGAGGAATTCATTGCTGAAGCTATGGGTATGGAGATGGAGGGAATCAATTTTTATCATGACAGGATGATTTCAGACAAAGCCTGGGAGTCCTTTCCAGATAACGAGAAGGAGAAGAATAGACTGGTCAAGATTGATACTACTTACCATAAACCTATGTGCATATCTAGACCATGGAGGTATGTTCTTTATGTTATCATCAGCTATATTACTCTGGATGGAAGGTTTACTAGAGTGACTAGGCATCATTTTATGTTGTTAAACCATTTTAGACACAATGTTAAAATTAGTTTACCCTACTATCTGCTCAGTTCTTTAGATGCTACAATTACTAGTTATCAAAAAGACCCTAAGGGGGACCATGCCTCTCATCAAGGGCTTATGTTGCTTGTTTATGAGGTTCTGAAATCTAAGAAAATGGAAAGGTCTGTGGAGAAGAAGAAGTTGAAGGCTGCTAAAGATATTGAAGGTGATGAGGAGTATAGTATGTATGATGATAACACTAAAAGTGAAGAGGAGGCTAGAGGTTTTGTTACACCTAAAAATAATAAAAAGGGTACTTCTAAAAAGAAGAAGAAATCTAGCACTGAAGGGTCGGAGACTAAGAAGGATAGTGATGAGGAATGTGAGGAGGGCAACAGAAAGAAAAAAGGTAAAAAGATAATGAATAAGAAAACCCAGATTGGGGATTCGGAGACAGATACTAAAAATGAAGTAATTAGAAAGAAGAAAAATAAAAATAAAACCCAGATTGGGGATTCTAATACTGAGACTGACAATGAGGATGTCAAAAAGGAGAGCAAAAAATGGAAAAGAGTTGAGGGCAAGGGTATTATTACTTGTAGAAATAAAAATTCCAGCAAGAAAAGAATTATTCTCACCTTGGATGAGGAAGATTTAAAACCTGAGTATAAACAGGAGACTAAGGAGAAAGATGATAAAGATAATGAAAAAGATGAAACTTATAACAAAACCAATGATTTGAAGATTGATACCCAGCAGGGGGATGGTAATTTGGATCAGAATACCAAGTGTGCTGATGATTCTGGGATCAATTACTATCAGGACAATCTAGAAATAGGGGATCATAATAGAAATGATAACAATGGTATTATCGAGGGTTTCTCTGGGCTGGTCAATAACATGTTTAATGACCAGATTATTCTGAAAAACCAAGTTGATAAAATACAGGTGGATATTAATATTCTCAACAGAATGGAGATTGGGGAAAAACCTGTGGCTGATTGTTTGAAGGAAATGAAAGAAGCTATTGGTAACTCTGAAGCTCAGGCTGAGTTTGCTAATAAGGTGGGTACCATGGAGAGACAAATTAAAGACATTAAAGATAGAGCGGAAAAGGATAACAGTGTGGAGCAACTTAAGATTCTGAAGAATAAAGTGAAAAGACTGGAGGCTTCGGTTAAAAAAATAGGGGAGCAATGCCTTATCAGCCTCAAAGTGTATTGTGGTCATGCGCAAATTCTAATGGATAAACTGGATAGGGTTAACAAGGATAAGGATACCAGGATTGTGGAGACTATGGGCCTGAGATCGCGCACAAGGGCTAGTTCCAAGAAAAAGAGTCCTAAGGAGGATAAAGATACGGAGGAGATCAAGACCTCGGTCAATAATATGCAGATTATGGTCCTCGAAGCTGAGGAACTGGTGAAGGAAATGTAGCTGGTTCTTTCGCTGTCCTGGTTGGGTTCTTTTTGCTGTCCCTGTTGTTTTTTGCTACATCTTTGGGACTTTTTTGTTCGGGTTGTTGCTTTTTTCTTCCTTTCTTCTCTGGTTCTTTGGCACAGCTGTTATTTCTTTTTATTGTATATCTCTCTTTATACTCTAGGTTTCAGGTCATTGTAAAACCTGTTGAACTCTTTTTTTGTAAAGGTTTCAGGTCCTTGTAAAACCTGTTTTTACTTAATCGGAACAAATTAAACATCTAGTGTTTAGTGAATTACTTCTTGTTCTCATTCCATCCTCCTTGTCTCCTATGATCTAGTTTGGTGGATGGTATCTTTTGACATACTTGGAAATTATCGGTTCAACTCTTTGTTCATCATTTTGATCATCATCTTGACTTTAATTCTGATCTCCATCAGTTGGAACATCATTTAGAGGATTTTCCTATTTTTCATATTTGCAGCTCGATACTTGGGTGCAATATTCTATTGCTCGGGAATGATACACTATTGCTTGGGTAGAGTGTAAGGTTCTTCGGTATAAACAAACTTGTTGTAGTCTTCTGGTTCTTTTCTACTTTCCTCATCATTTTTATCTGCATATTCATCTATTCTGATATTTTCACTTTCAATGATTTTGTTAGAGGACTTGTTAAGACATTTATAAGCCTTTCTCTAGGTAGAGTACCCTAGAAAGATACCTTCATCATTTTTGGAGTCAAGCTTTCCGTTTCTACCATCTTTTATAATATAACATTGACTACCAAAAATTTTGAAGTCGCTTATATTGGGTGTGTATCCATACCATATCTCATAGGGTGTCTTCTTGGTATCTTTCTGCAATTGTACTATGTTTAATGTGTAGATAATAGTACTAATAGCTTCCCTCTAGAATTTTTGAGTGATTCTTTTCTCAATCATCAATGTTCTTGCATAATCAACAATGGATCTATTTCTCCTTTCAGCGATCTCATTCTATTGTGGTGTTCTTGGTGCAAAAACCTATCTTTTAATTCCATGCTCATTGCAAAAAATAGTGAATTCATCAAAAACAAATTCTCCTCCTCTATCTGATCTTAAGAATTTCAATTCCTTACCACTGTTTTTTTCTACCATAGATTTATACCATTTAAACATCTTGCATGCTTCTAATTTTTCTTTTAAGAACATAACTATCATCATTCTAGAATAATCATCAACAAAGAGAATGAAATATCTATCACCATAGTAAATATTTTTTCTCATGGGTCCACAAAGATCAGTATGGACTAATTCTAGAATAGCATTAGACATATGGGATTTTCTCTTGAAAATAGACTTTGTCATCTTACCTTTTTGGGAATTCTTACAGATTATATGCTCATGCTTTAACATGCTTGGTAAGCCTCTTACTTTCCTTTTATTTCTTATCTTAATCATGTTGTCAAAATTCACATGACATAATCTCTTATGCTATAACCATATTTCTTTGTTTCTATCCATTAAACAAGTGGTGTTTATATCATCAAGATAGAATAGGTTACCTTTTGTCTGTTCACTAGTTCTGATTGACCTTCCTGATTCATTAAATATCTTTGCCTTTTTATTTTCAAATACTACTCGGTGACCTATTGTATTCAGCTATGAAGCACTCAATAGATTATAATTAAGTCCTTTTACCCAGTATGCATTTTCACATTTGATCAAGTTATTCAAAATTATGGTTCCTTTACCTTCAACTAGACAAAGTGTGTCATTACCCATTCTTATTGATCCACCATTATAGTACTCAAAAGTTTCAAAAAAAATTTCTTATCACTGATCATGTGGTGAGTGTAGCCACTATCTATAATCCATATATCATTCTTACTAACCTTAGATATGAGTGTAGTTTCTTCATACCTTTCCTCCTCATCTAAATCATCCTTCATTGCCATAAATACCATCTCAATGTGTTCATCAAATTTGTTGTGAGTATCTCCAACTCTATTCTCAGCTAGGTAACAAGCTTTCTTCCCTTTTTCCTTGTAGTCTTGGGTATCTCTTATGTTAGATTGTTGGTTTATTTTGTAATCTGTTATCACTTTGTATCAAAATTGTTTTCATATGATCTGTCATTACTTCAGTCATATTTTCTTTTGTAAAGGCATCTAGCATTAAAGTGTCCAATCTCTTTACAATTAAAACATACAAGTGGTAATTTACCTTTCTATCTACCTTTGCCTCTTTGAAATCTTCTAGCCATTAGTGCTTCCATCTCATCAAGATCTTGGTCATCACTATCATTTCTCATAGTTTTTTTATAACTTGACTTACTTATTTTCAAAGAAGATTTGAATACAGACTCAATAGATGGTAAGACACTATTATCAAAGTTAATCATCTCAAATGAAATCAGTCTACCAACCAAACTATCTATAGTGAAATTTTTGTTTGATAGTGCTCTCATTTCTTGTATAGAAGATACTCTAATAGCATATACATGCATTAAGGTTCTTAGGATTTTACTTACCACTATCTCTTCTTCTAGTATGCCTCCAACTCCTTGGACAACATTGACTACCCCTTTTATTCTGCAACTATATTGAGTGATATTTTCACCTTCTCTCATTCTTAGGTCATTAAATTTATCTCTTAGGCTTTATACCTTAGCTCTTAGTACATTAGTATCTCCTCCATGCACTAGCTTCAATTTGTCCCACATTTTCTTTGTAGAGGTGTAGGTTTGTCATCTTCAAATTCAGCATCAGAGAGTGAGGAAGCAAGTGCTATCATCATAGAATTATGCTCATGATTTTCTCTTCAATTCTCAAGTGTGTGAGGTCTTATAGGCAACACATATTTAGTATCCAAATATTGATTAACATCATTTCCAATACCTAATAGGTGGAGTCTCAGCCTACTTTTCCATGATGCAAAGTTGTCCTTGTTCAACTTGGGCACATCTTGTTTTCTAATCTTGTCATCTTTTGCTTGAGCTAATAAAATCCATTTCTAAGCACACAAGCTCTGATACCAATTGTAAGAATAAATGAGAGGGGGGGGGCAGGTGAATCAGTGGTCTCAAAAATATTTTAGTAAATTAACCCAAAAATTATTAACACAATTATAAGCCTCTAGTTATCTTCAGTCCTACAAGATGAATGCCTTGAAATAATCTCAACAAATAACTACAGCTCAGAGTTCACTGTTAAACCTTATCCTTACTATTTACTGATTATGATTCTTTCATTTACCGAAATTTAGCAAATAACTTAGTGTATACTGATCAATCTAGATTAGTTATGTGAAATACAAAAACACTAAAGAAATGTCTCATAAACACATTGATGCATGGATTTTTAACATGGAAACCCTGTTAAGGGAAAAATTGCTTGGGACCGCTAACCTAAAATTTTCACTCTTTTGAAGTGAGATTGGTGAAGAGCCAACCTTTTTAAAGGCTACAAACACACTGTTAGGTGTGACCTTGCTAGAGGATTTAAATAGAATAGTTTGTCACTTCATATATGGCATCTCTATGCTACCTGTTATGACCAAACCTAGTGTAGCTTGTCAATTCGCATCTTGCATCTCTATGCTATCTTCATGACCAAACATTTTGATACTCCTTAGGATGTATCTCAATATATAAAGGATTGTTAAGTCCTGCTCAGTTAAGAGACTTTCTGATCCAATGGTTAAATTAAAACAATAAATGATCTTTTCACATATACAACTATACTTTGTAGATTTTTTGATTTATTGTAAGCTCATAATACCTTTTTCATCAATGTATCCATTCAATACCTTTTCTCCACTTCTTTTTTCTTGGTGATGTTGTGCTTCTCTATTTCTCGGTGTCGGTAAAATTAGCTCTATTCTTTAGCTTGATTTATCAGGACTATATGAAGTTGTGCTTCACCAGTTTATCTTCATCATCTTCTTCTTCTATTCACTCCCCTAATTCATAATGAATTATCTTGTCTCTTTATAGACATGATTTCACCACTTGTCAATTCTTGACTTTCTTGTTCTTGGTGTAATTCGTAGTTCTCGCCAATCTTGCTTTAAAGATTTACTTTAGTTTTATCATGTACATTTCTCTTTGACAACTTGAATAAAAAAACTTTAAATATTTCTCTTATCTCTAGCTTTAACTTGTCGATAAAAAAAATATTGACACCCAGTTAACTCCTTCTTTAGCTCTTTCCAACTATGTCTTTTGAAATTTTTGAACTTCAGTTATTTTTAGTTTTTTAAATCTTTGTTAGCTTCAGTCTAAAATTCATTTCTCCTCGGTCATGTCCATCGGGGTTGTCTGTCCATCGGGCATTACTGTGAAGTTCTGCTTGTTGGTAATATTAGGGTTTTTTCTTGTAGGGCCTCTAAAGATGCTTGAATACTTGAACAACTCTATGACTCCCAATGCTTTTGATACTCTGACTCAAGCAAGAGAAAACATTAATTGATGAGGTATTTTGATAACACTTGGGATACCTATTATCACCTCCTTTTTTGAGATCCACTGACTCAGGAAGGTCTTACCTACGACTGATTACTAACTTGACAGTATCTTTAGAGTGGATTTTACTTATGTGCTGAATGCTCTATTTTTAGATGGACATGTATATAACAATGCAAATAACTATGACAATTCTAAGAAAAAGCTTGACAATCCAAATCAATATCTTAGTGATAGTAGACAACAACATAACAGGGAATTTCATTCTTCTTTCATTTTGCAAATCTTGTGAATCTAGGAGGAATAACCTATTGATTTACTCTTTAAGAAATCAACAAACTTCAACTGTAATCCTTAGGAGTACAATTGATTCTACACAAAATACTCTGAAAAAGATTGCTTTGAATAGTATTTGAATATTTCGATGATGACAGATTATCAAACCAATTCCTAGACCAGTGCCTATCCTTTGGGCTTATGGAGTCAATAATTTGAGGTTCACAGAAATACACAAAAACAAAATACTGTAAGCTGCCTTTCAACTTACATTCAATTCAGATAAAATGCCTTACAAATTATCTTGTCACCTCTATAATATTGTATCAAATCTTTAACTATTGTTATGCTCCCTGAAACTACTCACAAAACTTAGTTCTTTCCTTGAAATAAACTTTCAAGTAATTAGATAGCTACCTTGTAGCTAAAATGCTTAAAAATGCCTTACAAATTTAAACATAAAAGAGCATACAGAAAAAATAAAGAGACAACAATAAAAATAGAGTAAAATTACACTGTATTTTATTGATATGGTCCTGCTTTAGTACATAAAAAGCTTAAAATCTTGAAGATATAGACATAAATCTAGAAAGTCTAATTTTCAATATATTTCATCTCCTTTGCTATTACAATTTTGATCTATATATAGGTCCTTAACCATCTTGGAATCCTTCATGTTAGGATGCAACAAGCTTTGGATGGTTTAAGGAACCTAACCCTAAAAGTATAGAAAAGACAAAAGAAAAGAATGTAGAAGCGGTGGAAAGATAAAAACAGGGGATAAAATCTGATACTCTTTATCTTTTTCTAGAATCTAGCACCTCTATCTGACAATGTTCAGGATAGCTTCTGATATTTATAGAAAGACTAAGTGACCACCATTATAGGATAACTTACACTTATCTTCAGTAATAGCTAACGTCCCTGTGCTCAATGGTCAGGCGCCAAGTGTTCCCCTTCATTCTTCATCTAGGATCTCCTCTTCCACCACAAGCTTCTTTTTCTTGGGCCTAGTCATCAGGTCCCATCCTATCACTTCATCCTCAATTGGCCATTTAAAGCTCTGAGTACTCTATACCTACACCTTGTGCCTTTCCCATCTGACATTTTTGATGCTTTTAACATCCACTAAGAATGTATTCATGTCAATCTCTACCTTGAAGGCTTCATCTAGAATCTTGTTAAAACCTCCCAAATCTAAATCTGATCCTGAACTGAATGCCTCTCTGCTGGGCATTCTACTATCAAATCCACTTCTCCAAGCCTCTAAAGCCTTAATTTGATCATCTTCTCCTTTCAAAGGAGGAATAAATCTATTAAAATTTGGAGAAAATAGGATTAATTTAGCCTCTACCTAATTCAACTTACCCTTAAAAATTGACAAGGCTATATTAACCTTTTTGATTTCATCTTCAACCTTAGAAACAACCTTAGGTAAATCTGATCTAAGAGGCTGCAAATAGGAAATTTTTTCAAATAATTGAACCCTAGGAGACCAATTAACAAAATAGGGATTCAATATGGCAATATATCCAGTCACTTCTGTGTGCAAGGTGGGAAATTTATTGTAAGCATTTAGGATGACATCTATTTTTTCTTTGAGAATATCAATCCTATGCTGCAAAATGCATTTAAATGCATTTAGGGATATCTCATTTTTATTCTTTCCCACATCTTCTTTTTCAACTACTTCCTCTGAATTTGCCTTTTCCTCTATCTGTAAAGGTTGTGCTGGAGGCACATAAACCACTTTAGGTTTCTCTTCTAGTTGTTTTAGCAACTCAGCAATTGCCTTATCCTACTGATGTATCTTTATATGGCACAATTCCCTATCTTTGGCTAGGGCATTGGTTTCCTCAATCAGAATGCTACACTTCTCAGACAATTGCTTTGTTTTGTCTTCATTTAAGTGAGCCCAATGAGTCATCATCTAAGAAATTTCTAGACCTCCTATATTCTATACAGTCTAGACCATTTGGTTCCCCACCATATTCTCCTAAATTTTCACTTATTGAGGTTTTTTGTCTTTGGGACATAGGCCCCACATGGTGAAAGCTTGTGACTTTGGACTATATCGAAATCCCTTTATCATATCACCCATCTAAACCTCACTTGCCAATTTTAGGTCTGGCTACTTCCTGATCTGATCAATAATAAATGCTAAGGCTAAGTCCCAGCCCTCAACAAGCAAAATGCCACTGTTTAAAACCATTTTCCTTGCCTCATCTAGAGAGACATCCTCATTATCAGGATCATAAGCTTGCAAAGCTAGAAAAGCCTCATTTGTAACTGTTTCTTCTCCATCTACCTTTGATTGAGCCCTTATCTACTATTTCTTGTGCCATCTCAAAAAGCCCTTGAATTCATTAGTCTTAATAAAATTATCATCACTCAGAAATTATTGCTGATGTAACAATCTCTCATTAATACATGCCTTTAGAGGAAAATATATATTTTCCTCCTCATCCTATTGCTACCTCTTCCCCTATCTAATTATCTTTCTTAGGTTATGATCACATAACCTATTTCCAAGAATGAGGGCACTTACTCTATCTCTTTTCTTCTCTTGCCTAACACAAGAAGTCTGACCAATGTCAACTTTTTTCCTCTTAGCAGAAGTCTCTTCTATATCATCTGGCTAAGAGACCTCTATTAGGTCAATGATATGGACCTCTCCTCCATACTCTTGTGCTACCTCTGCAATATTTTGTTGAGGCTGATCAAACTAAGGTAGACAGGCATAATCACCATCACTATTACTCTCATACTCTGATTCTGAATGCTTATGCTCCTTCACTCCTTTCTTATCCAAAACATTATCTAGTTGTTCACAGAGTATATAAAAATTATCAATCATAGCCTTAATCTTGTCAAAATAAGGCAGATCAGGGTAAAAGCCTCCAAAAGACAACCCATTTCTCTTTATTTTCTTTTCTAGATTCAGCAATTCCTGAATCCTCTCCCTTCTTGTTCTGATTTCATCTTCATCAAGAATATTTCTTGTTACATCCTCTTCTATACATAAACCATGCACATTTGTATTAGGGATGGTAGGAGTCAAAAGTTTCCTAACTCCTGCCATGAATCCCTCAGGGTCAATATATCTATATGATGCTTCCCCCATCTTGCAGCTCTCCAACAATTTACTTGCTGAATCAATGGCACCCTTACCAATGGTAAATTTGATGATTTTAAACTATTTAGGTGTTAAGGTCCCCTTCTTGTGTGGTTCAAAATGTTCATTATCTGTCAACAATAGTTGCCAGATGAATTCCATGGTAGCAACTCTGGACAATACATGGTAGGGTAATAAATGAGGTGGATGTGTGCATCCATATACCCTAATCATGGTGAAATTCTCTTCTAAGAAGAAGTATCCCTAGTTATGATCAACCTCCCACTTTTCCACATACTCACAAGGTATCAATAGTTGCAGCACCTTTATTGGGAGCATGGTTTTGCTGATACCCATGCTCTACATTATTGGATACACAATCCAATTTTCAAATCCACAGAAGTCACAATCCTTGGATGTATAATTCCATATCCTAACCCAAAACTGAATGGGATAAGTTTGACCCTAGAAAATCCTTTGAGGATTTAAGTTATTCACATCCATAATCCCAAAGTTAAAATGCAATAACAAATGCATCATGATGGAATAGTGGAAGAACCTAGGCTCCTTATCCTTTGGGTCCTTCATCTTCTTCTGCGCAGCTATAAATCCCTCATGCATTTTATCCATAATGTATTTTATATAATCATAATTGGTGCTAGAATGCACATCTTGCAACTCTAACACCATCATCAGAACTCCAACACTTATTGTCTCTACCCCTCCATCTATCCCTAACACTCTACACAAGGCATAGGCAATATACTTGATATAAAAATGCAAGTCATTGAAGCAGTAGGGAGCAGTTCCAGGTATAGGAGTAAGATGATTCCTAACCTCTTTAAGCATATTCTTTTGTAATTGGGTCCTAGCAGCACCAGGTTGTAATCTATACCTCTCCTCCTGTCTAGTAAGATTTATCTTGGTGGACATAGTACTGTATAAGCCAAACACTTGGAAAAATGAATTCTTATTTAAAATAAATAGGGCAGTACCATCATTTTTCTTGACTATCCTAGATAGGGCATCATAGTGGCTGGCAAGATGTAGAAATAAGTCTATGTCTATAAAAACATCAGGAGCAATTAACCTAGCAAGGCCACTAGTCCAAGGGTTTGACACTAGGATATCTTTATCAGAATTATTATAGAAGTAGTTATAAAGAGAAAAAGCTGTTGATCCCAGAGTGCAAACATCTATGATCTCACAGTAGTCATTGCCAGCAAATTTGCATTGGCCCTCTTATTTTGTGTAGACCCCGAAAACAATTTTAGGAATTTATTAGAGTAATTCCTATTCCCTTTCGCATCATCATCTACTTCATAACTTTGCCCACTGGTTGAAGCCACACTAATAGCCTTACTCATCTTGTTCTATATCAAACTTCTCTCTTACAAATATTGAAACAAATCTATGCTCAGAACACACTTCTCTTCTCTGTTCACTGCCTAACAATTGAAGAAACCTAATAACCAACTAGGTACTCTACAACTGACCAATTTCTACTTTCTGAAAACAAAAGACCTAGTACTTCTTTGCTTTGCAATTTTGAAAGTATGATAAGTTGAAAATGATCTTTCGATCAACTCTTTATGGTAACTATTTTAAGTACATAGCTCATCATTTGAAAGACAATCAATTCTGCTTTCAATTTAACATGATATGAAATTAATTGAAATCCTAGCCATAGTTCATGAGTGTGATAGGAAATCAAAATCATATATGTGTGTCTTCACAAAAACCCTTATAAAATTTGAAGAGGGTGACATGTCTTCATATGATTAGTTTCCCATCAGACATCTCAGCTACCCATTTCATATAGAAATCAATATTCTAGGTTGTCATTGGATGCTGAATCTTTCATATTGTCACGTCAGCAATTGCCGCCTTTTATGAATTTTCATATTCAATGACCACGCGAGTGTGTAGTATCTCCTTGTCACTGACCAAAATACTTAACCCTTAATTCTTATAGAGATCTAGCGATTGTGTAGTTTTCTTTACTTGGCTAACCACAGTTATCTTTTGGTGATTACGTGACTGCATGAATCAAAATTGCTAGAAAAGATGCTTAACTCAGAGTTTATTTGGAGACCCCAAGACTAGCCTTTATCTTTACCTTTAACTATTTTTCTCCAAGTTGTTGAGTATTTATTTCTTGTTATGAGACCCCGTGACTAACCTTAGTCACCCAATCGCTAATTAAAAATGTTGCTTGATGTTACTTTCAGAGACTATGTGACAACCTTTACCTTTTGGTTTTAATTCAAAGACTATGCGACTAACGATTATCTCTTTGTCGTGGGCACTTTTTCTTATCATGCAAATCTGATGGAGACTTGGTGACTACCATTGATCTTTACCTTTCTACATCTGACGGCTCTGCTAAGTCGCTGAGTATTCCTTAATACCTTTAAATTATTTGGAGACTATGCGACAATAAAGAACTTTATACTCTTAGTCTCCTAATCGCCAGATGACCTTTTTCTATTCAGAGACCACACAACTACCCTTCATCTTGTTCATTGTGGACACGTTTCTCTTCAAACCATTTGTCTCTGAATCGCTGAATAAACACTGACTTAGCATCTTAATCCAGCGACTACCCGACTATCTCATATTCTAAATTGTATACGGTTTGTTGCGAAGTCTCAGCATCTTTTCACTTAACTGTCATCTGACTTCGAGAATACATGACACAAACCTTTTAACATGTCACTTAACTGCATCCCAATTTGGAGACCCCGTGATTGAAGTAATAGCTAAGTCTCATAAACATTTACTAACTACTGGCTTCCTTGCATGACACCATGACTTAACTATTTGCTTTGGCTACTGACTACTAACGTGCTTCTTTATTGGGAGGCTCCACGACTGAAGGACTCTACCAAGTCTCATAAAAAATAAAGAATATTCTATTTCCCCAAGAGACATCCTGACAATAGTTAATCACCAAGTCTCGTAATAAAAGGAATATGTTGTTAGGATCAAGTGACCAGGCGACTATTATAAAAGGCACATGACCTAAGTTGTTCAAAAAGGTAACGCAAAAATAGAAACCTGATTAATATTCTATGGTTTTTTAGCATTTTGACTTAGAACAGAGCTTAGGGTTTTGAGGTTTTGCATTATTCATGTGGATTTTGACCCAAAAACCCAAAAAATTCACAGGGATATTACAAGAATGAGATACTTTTGACTTGGGAAAGAAAAGAGAAAGAGGACAACAAAAATTTAGGGCAAAAAAACAAAAACTAGGAATACAACCAATAGTGGCTCTACCTAAGGATTGACTAAACACAATTTATGGTGAAGAACCATAGAATATCTGGTTGCAGACCTTCCAAAAAATGAAGAAGACACCTAAAATAGAAGGGAAATTATTTTCAGTATTTACAAACACAAAGGGAAAGTATTCACAATATGATACATAGTTACTTGTGCATTACTTTGATCCTCAATTAAAGAAAGGCTTCAAGAATTGCCCATGCATAGGCAACCCAAAATCTTCTCCCTCCATATTTTTCAATAAATAAGAGTCTTTGCCAAATTTTCTAAGACAATAAATGGTCCTAGCCACAAAGACTCAAATTTTTTGTGGTTACCTTTATCTTCTGCTCTTGCATTCCATTGGAGAACTAGGTCACTAGATTGGAATTTTGTCTCAGTAGCCCTCTTATCAAAAAGGTACTTCATCTTCTGCTGCAACTTTATGTTTTCCTTTTGACTATTTCTCCTTGCTTCATCCAATTCTATTAACTACATCATTCTATCTTGCATATTATCAGAAACATCTAAAGGTTCCTCTTGTATAAATTGGCATATTGGAAACAAATTATTGATAGGAAATCTTTCTTGTAGGCCATATACTAGCTCAAAAGGAGATTTACCAGTTGCTTTTTTGAGTGTTACTCTGTCAGCCCAAAGTGCTAATTTCAACTTAGTGTGCCATGTTCTTTTATTCTATTCTAGAGTCTTTTTTAGTATTTTCAATATGCTCTTATTACTAGACTCAGCTTGTCCATTAGCCTACGGATGACATGGGGATGAGTATGTTATTGTAATCCCATATCTTTCACAAAAACTTGTCATTTTTTCTGATCTAAAACTCATGGCATTGTCCATCACTAACTTAGCAGGTACACTAAATCTAGTTATAATATTCTCCATGAGAAATTTAGTAACTACCTTGCTTGTTGCTATCTTTGTAGTGATGGCTTCAATCCACTTAGTAAAATAATCTATGGCAACTAATATCCAACTGTGTCCACCACTAGAATTTTCCTAAAATTCACCGATAAAATCAATCCCCCACATAGTAAAAAGAGCTTTAGTACTCACTGGGTTCAGCAACAGAGCACCTAAAAACTTTAGATTATTGGAAAACCTTTGACAAGGTTCACATTTCCTAACATGTACATAAGTATCCTTGAATAAAGTACGCCAATAATACCCTTCCCTTAAAATCTTATGGGTAGTAGTTTTAGTAGAAAAATGACCTCTACATTCTCCTTCATGCATTTCACTCAAAACTTTCTTAGCTTGGTATATGTCAAGGCATAACAATAATACACCATTCTTATCTTTCCAAAACAAGTCACCTTGGATCAAAGTGTACCTTTGATTTTGTAATTTCAGTCTCCTTTTCTGATTCTTAGACAAATGATCAGGACATTTAGCATTTTTGAGAAAGAATACAATATCAGTATAGTATGGTTGCCTTTCTATGCAAGTAGTATCTTGATCATGTAATTTTGTCTAATTTAGCTGTAATAAATCTAGGTTCTCTTATGTCATGAGATTTTCCAAGCCTTGTACTCTTATTAACTTTGTAATATGGATCTCAAGGTTGAATTCTTGAATTCTGGTGATCCACTTACACCTCTTACCAGTTACCTCTGATTGTGTAAGGATATCCTTCACTACTGAATGAGGAACATAATCTTGTATTATAGCAAAAACCAAGTAAAGTATAAAAGATTTCATGGCTTTTACCAAGGCAAAAGTATGTTTCTCCATTATTTCATAATTAAGCTCTACAGCCGGCAAGGATTTACTATAAAAAGCAATTGGATGTTCAAAACCTTTCTCATCCTTCTGAAGCAAAATAATAGCAATTGTATGAAATGATGCAAATGAAAACAAAGAGAAAGGCTTGGTATAATTTGGAGATTTCAGAACAGGAGCCTCTTGTACTACCTTTTTTATTTTTTCAAATGCTTGTTGATATTCTTCATTCCAAACAAATTTTGCATCTTTCTTTAATAACTTGACAATGGGTTTAACAATTTCTACAAAAATTTCTATGAATCTTCGGACAAAGTTAATCTTTCCTAAGAAAGATTGCCACCTTTTAAGTTCTTTTGAGCAATCACATTTTGAATTGCTTCCACTCTCTCAGGGTCTATTCTTACCCCTTCCCTAGACACTATATGTCCAAGCAACTTTCCTTCTCTTACTGCAAAATGACACTTCTTGGGGTTTAGTGAGACACCATATTCCAATGCCTTATTGAAAATCTTACCCAAGTGATCATAGTGATCAACAACCCTTTTGGAATATGCAGTCAAGTCATCCTGATAAATAACCATGAATAAATCAATAAATTCTTTGAAAGAAACATCCATAGCCCTCTAAAAAGTTGCCCTTGCATTTCTTAATCCAAAAGGCATTCTGATATACACATAAGTTCCGCATGGAGTATTAAATGTAGTTTTGTACAGCTCTGACTCTTTAACTAAGACCTGGTTATAACCTGAGAAACCATCCATCATAGACATCAATCACAACTAGTCACCTTATGCAACATTGCTTCCATATTCGGCAATGAATAATTATCTTTCAATGAAGCAATATTTAGATTCCTGAAATCCACACAGTCTGATATCACCATTTTTCTTTCTGACTAGCACTAAATTTGATACCCAAGTTGAATGTCTAATGGGCTGGATTATCCTAGGATCCTTGAGTTTCATCAAGTCTTGTTGTTTTTTAGGAGCCAACAACGGGTTAATAGGCCTCTATTTTTGCCTAAAAGTTTTCACATCTGATTTGAATGGGATTTCATGTTGAAAAAGGTCTTCTCTATACGCTTTCAAGTCTTCATATGACCAAGCAAAGACATGTTTATACTTTCTCAATAATTTGATCATATTTTTTCTTATGTGAGAGTCTAAACCTTTCCCAATATAAACTATTTGAGGACTATTTTCAGATCCTAATTTTATTTCTTCTAAATCCTCAATCTTGGCATTGCTTAACTTTGATGAATCATTTTTCTGACTAATAAACAATGCCTCAAGCTTAACCAGACCCTTAGGAATCTGATTAAAACTTAATCAGACAACCTCATTTCCAAAGACGTAGTCTTTTCCATCATCATGTTCTAGTAAGGAACTACAATCTATGCTCTAGTTCTCATAATGGTCTAGACATTGCATGAACCTCAGAATATCTTGATCATCCTGGAAGACCTGCTAGTTGTATATGTTGTCCGGAACAACTGGTCTTGTTTTGACTTCTAGTATTGATACTCCATGTAAGGTCAAATCATCATTTTTTAAAGCAACATTCGCTAAAAAATCAGCCATTATATTTTTTGACCTTTCTAACCAACTTATATCAAAGGCATCAAACATTTCAAGTTGATCCCAAATAGCATATTTGTACATTTTCAATCTGTCTTTTTTTACAGCATATTTGGATCTGACTTGTGCTACCACCAACTCAGAATCACCATAAACCTTTAAACACTTTATACCATGTTTGATAGCAATTTCAAGTCCTAAAAACAAAGCCTCATATTTTGTAGTATTGTTTGTACATTGGAAGGCTAATATAAATGAGTACTTAAAAGTTGTACCTGATGGGGATATCAACAATACTCCTGCCCCTGATCCTTATTTAGAGAAAGCACCATCAAAATAAATTTTCCATAATCCATCTCCCTGCATAATGAATTCTCTGTTCAAAGGGTGAGCCTCATCATTTTGATAATAAAGTTCTTTTTTTTGCATACTGAAATTTTCCATGTCTATGTCAATGCAACCATTAATGTTAGTGTCCTAATTTTTCTATCATGTGGGGAGTTCTACTCTCCCTTAAGACCTTAACATTTTCTCCAGCAATGTTAAAAGTAGCATATGATAAATCATTTTGTATACTACCTCCCATTGAAGCACTCCACTTTCTTTATAGCAACATGCCATAATGTGGTGGTATGTCAACCATAAGAACATTCATGGTCATTACTACATTAGGGAAGACTACTAATTTGTAAGGCATAGTCTCAATGGTACCAATCACAGGGACCTCTCTAGAGTCCATAGCTCGGCATCTCCCATAAGGAGTATCAACTTGTAATCCCATTGAACTCATGATTTCAATTGGCATAACTGTATTAGATGCTCCTGAATCAATCATGCAATTTTTTAGCATCTTATCGTTAATTATCAATGAAAGAAAAAATGGGTCAACAACTTTTGGGGAAGAAGTTGCATTAAAGAATATTTGAGGAATTTCAGATGTTAACACCTCAACTTCCTTTCCCTTGGTAATTGGCCTCTTACCAACATTCTCTATATTTTGAGCCTTTATTGTGGGCACACTGTTTAGTAATGACATTACTTTTTCCTTGTGTTCTTTAATTCTCATCATTTCTAGAAATGGTACCTTAACTGTCATTTGGGAAAAACATTGACCCATATCTACTAGAGTGTACCTCATATCTGAAAACTTTGATTTGTCAATAGTAACATCATTTTCTTCATTATGTTCTTTTAGAGCTGATTCTTTTAACTTTTTATTCTCTATCTTTTGAACAGGAATAATGTTTTCTTGTCTTTTCACATCTTCTTCTTGTACAAAATTTGGCTCTAAGGCTTTTGTAATAATTTTAACCTTATGTTTATTTACATTTTCACTAGGTCTGTCCTTTCTCTGCTCATATTTAGTGTCTGTCTTATTTTCTTTTATAAAGAAACCTGATGGTTGACTACCAACACCACCTACTACCCTATTTCTCAAGTGGTAATTGCTTCTAGCTTTATTCACTAAATCCTCAGTAATTCTAGCCTTCTCTTCATCTAAAACTTTCCTAATGAGTGGAATATCTTGATTGTCTTGAGAATAACATCTTATATCATCATTAGTTTCCTCAATTTCACTATTAGATAAGATCTGTTCATAATGATTTTCTATCCTCCTTTGTGAAATATAAGAATCGTGATTTTCATCTTCACTATCTAAATCTATATCATGGCATGAATAAGTATTGGTCATACTATGATCACATTGTTCACCCTCATCATTCCCCTATTCTTCACTTACTCTCAAATCTAAGGAAACAATACAAAAATCAAGGTTATGAGGGGCTTCACATGCTTCACACCAAGTATCATCATTGCAGAGATGGACATAATTTTTATGAAGAGGGTCCAAAGTTCTATTGTCTGTCTTATCTTTTCTAAGTACGGTAACAGGCTTCCCATCTTTGAACTGAGTTCTATAGGGATGGTTTTGCATTTTTTTTTGAGGATTGTATGTAGTATTATAATAAGGTCTATTGTTCTGAGGAGATTTATATTCTTTATACTCTAGTTCTTTTAGATTGCTCCTACTAAACCTTGAATCATCCCTCCTATTCAACTTACTAAATACTCTTCTATTCATTTCAATATTGACTGCTATTTTATAAGCATCAGTAAGAGTTCTAGGGTTTTTATCTCTAAGAGCATATCCCATTTTAGAATCAAAGGCATTCAAATAAGTTGCTAGACATACCTCTTCATCTAGCCTTTGCTTCTGAAATAGCTTGTGCATATCTCTCTGAAATCTTGTATTAAACTCTGTGATTTCTTCATTATAATTCTTTTTAATATTGTTGAACTCATTCAACAAAAAGCTTTTATTTGTTTTGTCTCCATATTGATCCTTAAAAAAATCAATCAACTCATCCATAGAAACAATAGATCCATTAGAAAGGATCCTAAACCATTCTCTTGCCTCTTCCCCTAAGGATTGAACAAATAGTTTCATTAATACGTCCTCATGAGTGATATTCAAATCATCAACAAAATCAATGAATTTCCTTAAATGCGTTTCACAAGAAATAACATTGTTACCTGCAAACTTTGGGAGCTTTTCTCCTAGATCACCCACATATTTAGGAAAGCCATTAGGATATCCAGGGATACCAACAAAATTAAATTTTTTATACCTTTTAGTATGCAATGGTTTCCTTTGAAAGCTATCATCCTCTTTAGAAGCAGTGGCATTTGTTTTAGAAGCAGTAATATTCTTAGGGCCAGCATAAGCATATTTTGAAGACTGTAAAAATCTATCTTTTTCTTCATTTCAATGGTAGTAGCTTCTATTTGTGCTTTTTCCAACATTTTCTTCATGGTTTCCTTTTCAATTCTCAGTTTCTCTAAATCAATGTCCAACTTGGACATTTGTTCGGTTAAAGGCTTTTGAAACGTAGGTTCTTGATTTCTACATTCACTCATCTTTTGCTTTCCTTTATCTTTTTGTGAAATAGGAGCTTTATGAGTGAATGATATTTATTGTTCCTTCTGAGACCTCTCTATATCTTCCATACTTTGATGTTTTGAAAATCTTCTTCTATTCTTATCAAAATTCTTATGATCATCTTTTTTTTGTCATTTCTCTCTCCCTCTTCATTTGTTGAACTAGGGCAAGCTATTTCAAGATGAACTTCTCTTCATTTTCCAACATATCAGAGGGAGCATATTCTGAATCTCAACTAGATGTGCTAGTCTCTTCTCTCTCATTTGAAGTAGAGGTGACTGTGGGTGTTTCTAATACCCTCTCAACAGCTTCTTCATACTCTGAAGTATTTCCATATTGAGAATGTTGATTGGTATTCATATCTCTCCTAACATTACCCTCTTTACCTCTTGGAGGGGTCTCATCCACGTTAACTAGATTTCTCTTTTTTCTCCAAGACATTTCCATCCTTGAGGATGATGTGAGTCCACCATATAATACTTTCTCAGGATTAGTTCTCATCCTTGACCTAGTATTCATTCTGAAAGATATTCACTCAATTTGCACTAATCTCAAAGATTTTTTTTTAGAGTCACCACCCAATAACTTGGGATGTATGAATACTTATCAAAGGATAACTTTGACAACCACCACTAGTATGATTTTCAAAAATTTTAAACTTTGAAACACCAGAGATTTCTGACTACCTTGACTAGAGATATTTTGAAATTTCTTAACTAGACTCTATAATCTCTATTCCCCAACAGAGTCACCAATTTGTAAGAGTTTTTTTCTTCCAAGGCCTCTAAAGATGCTTGAATACTTGAAAAACTCTATAACTCCAAATGCTTTTGATACTCTTACTCAAGCAAGAGAAAACACTAATTGATGAGGTATTTTGATAACACTGGGGATACCTATTATCACCTCCTTCTTTTTTGAGATCCACTGACTCAAGAAGGTCCTACCTATGACTGATTACTGACTTGACAGTATCTTTAGACTGGATTTTACTAATGTGTTGAATGCTCTATTTTTAGATGGACATGTATATAACAATGCAGATAACTATGACAATTCTAAGAAAAAGCTTGACAATCCAAATCAATATCTTAGTGATAGCAGACAGCAGCATAATATAGAATTTTATTCTTCTTTCCTTTTTCAATTATTGTGAATCTAGGAGGAATAACCTATTGATTTACTCTTTAAGAAATCAACAAAATTCAATTGTAATCCTTAGGAGTACAATTGATTCTACACAACGTACTCTGAAAATGATTGGTTTGAATAGTATTTGAATATTTGGATGATGACAGATTATCAAACCAATTCCTAGACCAGTGCCTATCCTTTGGGCTTATGGAGTCAATAATTTGAAGTTCACAGAAATACACAAAAAAAAAATACTGTAAGTTGCCTTACAACTTACATGCAATTCAAATAAAATACCTTATAAATTATCTTGTCACCTCTATAATATTGTATCAAATCCTTAACTATTGTTATGCTCCCTGAAACTACTCACAAAACTTAGTTCTATCCTTGAAAGAAACTTGCAAGTAATTAGATAGCTACCTTGTAGCTAAAATGCTTAAAAATGCCTTACAAATTTAAACATAAAAGAGCATACACAATAAATAAAGAGACAACAATAAAAATAGAGTAAAATTGCACTATATTTTATTGATATGGTCCTGCTTTAGTACATAAAAAGCTTAAACTCTTGAAGACACAGACATAAATCTAGAAAGTCTAATTTTCAATATATTTCATCTCCTTTGCTATTACAATTTTGATCTATATATAGGTCCTTAACCATCTTGGAATCCTTCATATTAGGATGCAACAAGCTTCGGATGGTTTAAGGAACCTAACCCTAAAATTACAGAAAAGACAAAAGAAGAGAATGTAGAAGTGGTGGAGAGACAAAAATAGGGGATAAAATCTGATACTCTTTGTCTTTTTCTGGAATCTGGCGCCTTTGTCTGACAATGTTTAGGATAACTTCTGATATTTATAGCAAGACTAAGTGACTGACATTGCAAGCTAACTTACACTTATCTTCAGTAATAGCTAACCTCCCTGTGCTCAATGGTCAGGCGCCAAGTGTTCCCCTTAATTCTTCATCTAGGATCTCCTTTTCCACCACAGGCTTCTTTTTCTTGGTCCTAAACATTAGGTCCCATGCTATCACTTCATCCTTTGTTAGCCATTTAAAGCTCTGAGTACTCTATACCTATAGCTTCTACCTTTCCCATCTGACATCTGTGATGCTTTTAACATCCACTAAGAATTTATTCATGTCAGTCTCTGCCTTGAAGGCTTCATCTAGAATCTTGTTAAAACCTCCCAAATCTAAATCTGATCCTTAAATGAATGCCTCTCTACTGGGAATTTTGCTATCAAATTCAATTCTCCAGGCCTCTAAAGCCTTAACTTTATCATCTTCTCCTTTCAAAGGAGGAATAAATCTATTAAAATTTGGAGAAAATAGGATTAATTTAGCCTCTACCTGATTCAACTTACCCTTAAAAAATGACAACGCTATATTAAGCTTTTTGATTTCATCTTCAACCTCAGGTAAATCTAATCTAAGAGGCTACAAATAGGCAATTTTTTCAAATAATTGAACCCTAGGAGACCAATTAACAAAATAGGGGTTCAATATGGCAATATATCTGGTCACTTATGTGTGGAAGGTGGGAAGTTTATTGTAAGCATTTAGGATGACATCTATTTTGTCTTTGAGAATATCAATCCTATGCTGCAAAATACATTTAAATGCATTTAGGGCTATCTCATTTTTATTCTTCCCCACATCTTATTTTTCAACTACTTCCTCTGATTTTGCCTTTTCCTCTATCTGTAAAGGTTGCACTGGAGGCACATAAACCACTTCAAGTTTCTCTTCTAGTTGTTTCATTAACTCAACAATTTCCTTATCCTCCTGATGTATCTTTATATGGCACAATTCCCTATCTTTGGCTAGGGCACTAGTTTCCTCAATCAAAAAGCTACACTTTTGAGACAATTGCTTTGTTTTGTCTTCATTTAACTGAGCCCAATGAGTCATGATCTGAGAAATTTCCAAATCTCCTATATTCTGTACAATCCAGATAATTTTGATCCCCACCATATTCTCCTGAATGTTCACTAATTGTGGTTTTTGGTCTTTGGGACATAGGCTCCACATGGTGAAAGCTTGTGACTTTGGACTATATCCAAATCTCTTTATCATATCACCCATCTAAACCTCACTTGCTAGTTTTAGGTTTAGCAGCTTCCTGATCTGGTCAATAATAAATGTTGAGGCTAAGTCCCAGCCCTCAGTAAGCAAAATGCCATTGTTTAAATCCATTTTCCTTGCCTCATCTAGAGAGACATCATCAGTATCAGGATCATAGGCTTGCAAAGCTAGAAAAGCCTCATTTGTAATTGTTTCTTCTCCATCTACCTTTAATTGAGCCCTTATCTTCTCTTTCTTGTGCCATCTCAAAAATTCCTTGAATTCATCATTCTTAATAAAATTATCATCACTCAGAAATTGTTTCTGATGTAACAATCTCTCATCAATACATGCCTTTAGAGGCAACTCTATATTTTCCTCCTTGTCTTGTTTCTGCCTCTTCCCATGTCTGATTATCTTTCTTAGGTTATGATCATATAACCTATTTCCAAGAATGAGGGCACTTACTCTATCTCTTTTCTTCTCTTGCCTAATAGAAGAAGTCTGACCAATGTCAACTTTTTGCCTCTTAGAAGAAGGCTCTTCTATATCATCTAGCTAAGAGACCTCTGTTAGGTCAATGATATGGCCCTCTCCTCCCTACTCTTGTGCTACCTCTGCAATATTTTGTTGAGGTTGATCAAACTGAGGTGGATGGGCATAATCACCATCACTATTACTCTCATACTCTCATTTTGAATGCTTAGGCTCCTTCGCTCCTTTCTTATCCAAAATATAATCCAATTGTTCATATAGTATATAAAAATTATCAATCATAGCCTTAATCTTGTCAAAATAAGCCAGATCAGGGTAAAAGCCTCCAAAAGACAACCCATTTCTCTTTATTTTCTTTTCTATATTCAGCAATTCCTGAATCCTCTCCCTTCTTGTTCTAATTTCATCTTCATTAAGAAGATTTCTTGTTACATACTCTTCTATACATAAACCATGCAAAGTTGTATTAGGGATGGTAGGAGTCAAAAGTTTCCTAACTCCAGCCATGAATCCCTCAGGGTCAATATATATGTATGATGCTGCCCCCATCTTGCAGCTCTCCAACCATTTACTTATTGAATCAATGGCACCCTTGCCAATGGTAAAGTTGAAGATCTTAAACTGTCTAGGGGTTAAGGTCCCCTTCCTGTGTGGCGCAAAATGTTCATTATCTATCAATAATAGTTGCCAGATGAATTCCATGGTAGCAACTTTGGAGGGTACATGGTAGGGTAAGAAATGAGGTAGATGTGTGCATCCATATACCCTAATCATGGTGAAATTATCTTTTAAGAAGAAGTCTCCCCATTTATGATCACCCTCCTACTTGTCCACATACTCACAAGGTCTCAATAGTTGCAACACCTTTATTGGGAGCCTGGTTTTGCTGATACCCATGCTCTGCATTATTGGATATACAATCTAGTTTTCAAATCCACAGAAGTCACAATCCTTGGATGTATAATTCCATGTCCTAACCCAAAACTGAATGGGATTAGGTCAACCATGGAAAATCCTTTGAGGATTTAAGTTATTCACATCCATAATCCCAAAGTTAAAATGCAATAACAAATGCATCAGGATGGAATAGTGGAAGAACCTAGGCTCCATCTCCTTTGGGTCCTTCATCTTCTTCTGCACAACTATAAATACCTCATGTATTTTATCCATAATGTATTGTATATAATCATAATTGGTGCTAGAATGCACATCTTGCAAGTCTAACACCATCATCAGAACTCCAACAATTATCTTATCTTCCCCTTCATCTATCCCTAACACTCTACGCAAGGCATAGGAAATATACTTGATATAAAAATGTCGATCTTTGAAGTAGTAGGGAGAAGTTTGAGGTATAGGAGTAAGATTTTTCCTAACCTCTTTAAGCATATTCTTTTGTAATTGGGTCCTAGCAGCACCAGGTTGTAATCTATACCTCTCCTCTTTTCTAGTAAGATTTATCTTGCTGGACATAGTAGTGTATAAGCCAAAGGCTTGCATAAATGAATTCCTATTTAAAATCAATAGGACAGTACCATCATTTTTATTGACTGTCCTAGATAGGGCATCATAGTGGCTAGCAAGACCTAGAAACAAGTCTACATCTATAAAAATATCGGGAACAATTAACCTAGCAAGGCCACTAGTCCAAGGGTTTGACATAGGGATAGCTTTATCAGAATTATTATAGAAGTAGTTATAAAGAGAAAAACCTTTTGATCCCAAAGTGCAAGAATCTCTGATCTCACAGTATTCATCTAACAACAAATTTTCTTTGGCCCTCTTGTTTTGTGTAGACCCCGACAACAATTTTAAGAATTCATCAGAGTAATTCCTCTTCCCTTTCGCATCATCATCTACTTCATCACTTCTTCCACTAGTTGAAGCCACACTGACAACCTTACTCATCTTTTTCTGTATCAAACTTCTCTCTTACCAATATTGAAACAAATCTATGCTCAGAACACACTGCTCTTCTCTGTTCATTACCTAACAATTCAAGAAACCTGATAACAAGCTAGGTACTATGCAACTGACCAATTTCTACTTTCTGAAAACAAAAGACCTAGTACTTCTTCTCTCTGCAATTCCAAAAGTATGATAAGTTGAAAATGAGCTTTTGATCAACTCTTGATGGTAACTATTTTAAGTACATAGCTCATAATTTGAAAGACAATCAATTCTAATTTCAATTTAGCATGTTGTGAAATTAATTGAAATCCTAGCTATAGTTCATGAGTCTGACAGGAAATCAAAATCATATATGTGTGTCTTCACAAAAACCCTTATAAAATTCAAAGAGGGTGACATGTCTTCATATGATTTGTTTTATGTCAGACATCTTAGCTACCCTTTTCATACATTAATCAATATTCTAGGTTGTCATTGGATGCTGAATCTTTCATATTGTCACGTCAGCAACTGCCGTCTTTTATGAATTTTCATATTCAGCGACCACGTGACTGTGTAGTATCTCCTTGTCACTAACCAAACTCCTTAACCCTTAATTCTTCTAGAGATCTAGCAACTATAGTTTTCTTTACTTGGCTAACCAAAGTTATCTTATGGCGATTATGCAACTGCATGAATCAAAACCGCTAGACAAGATGCTTAACTCAGAGTTTATTTGGAGACCCCGCAACTAGCCTTTATCTTTACCTTTAACTGATTTTCTCCAATTCACTGAGTGTTTATTTCTCATTATGAGACCCTGCAACTAACCTTAGTCGCCCAATCATTGATTAAAAATGTTGCTTGATGATACTTTCAGAGACTATGCGACAACCTTTACCTTTTGGTTTTAATTCAGAGACTATGCGACTAATGGTTATCTCTTTGTCATGAGCACTTTTTCTATTCATGCAAAGCTAATGGAGAATTGGTGACTACCATTTGTCTTTACCTTTCTGCATCTGACGGCTCCGCTAAGTCGCTGAGTATTCCTTAATACCTTTAAATTATTTAAAGACTACATGACAACAAAGAACTTTATACTCTTAGTATCCTAATCACCAGATGACATTTTTCTATTGGGAGACCACACGACTACCCTTCATCTTGTTCATTGTGGACACATGTCTCTTCTAACCGTTTGTCTCTAAATCAGTAAATAAATATTGACTTAGCATCTTAATCCAGCGACTACCTGATTGTCTTGTATTCTAAACTATATGTGGTTTGTCATGACGTCTTGACATCTTTTCACTTAACTGTCATCTGAATTGGAGACTACGCGACATGAACGTTTTAACATGTCACTTAACTGCATCCCAATTTGGAGACCCCATGACTGAAGTAATCGCTAAGTCTCGTAAACATTTATTAACTGCCAGCTTCTTTGCGCGACACTACGACTTAACTATTTGCTTTGGCTGCTGACTGCTAACGTGCTTCTTTATTGGGAGACTCTGTGACTAAAGGACTCCACCAAGTCTCATAAAAATAAAGAATATTTTGTTTCCCCAAGAGACATCCCGACAATAGCTAATCACCAAGTCTCGTAATAAAAGGAATATGCTGTTAGGATCAAGCAACTAGGTGACTATTATAAAAGGCACATGACCTAAGTTGTTCAAAAAGGTAATGCAAAAATAGAAACCTGATTAATATTTTAGGGTTTTTTAGCATTTTGACTTAGAACAGAGCATAGGGTTTTGAGGTTTTGCATTATTCATGTGGATTTTGACCCAAAAACCCAGAAAATTCACAGGGATATTACGAGAATGAGATACTTCTGACTTGGGAAAGAAAAGAGCAAGAGGACAACAAAAATTTAGGGAAAACAAACAAAAACAAGGAATACAACCAATAGGTAATGCTTATGTTTCTGCTCATCGGTAATGCTTGGGATTCTACTCATTCGTAATGTTTTCTCAGGTTTCTTTCTCGGGTATCATTGTGACTTTCCTCTTGGATTTCTCTATCCATCAGGGTGCACTGCCTGTTGATGTTTGTATTCACTTAGTGAACATTGATCTTTTATGCATTATTGAAAGCATGACCTTTATCTTATTGGTTCTCTGAAGTATTTGATACTTTGTATATAACCAATTAGATTATATCAAGTTGACATCAATGATAATATAATGAATCAATTGATTTAATGTCTTGCATTAACTTTCTGTAGCTTGGTGATCATCAACTTAACATCTTCAAACATTCAATCAGTTATAGTTCATCATTGAGCCCCACTTGAAGGGAGTTTTTTAGGTTTTTCTTGCATATGTTTTTGAATTCCCATTTCAATGGCTTTAATGTTAGATTAGATAGGTTTGCATATTATTTAGGATTTTTTGGTTACCTATCTATGCATATTCTACCTTTTTATGGTCCTACACTTGGTGAACCCTAACCCACTCTAAATGGGATAAGCGAGCGATGACTATAGCTGACATCTTTCAAAAATATGTGATATTGGTTTAAATGATTTTAAGTTACAAAATTGATTACATTAGCATACCTAACTCAGTATTTGTGGGAGTTATAATCATGGCAAATAGAATTGTAAAGGAAAATTTTAAATACAACCTTTGAAAAGTAATTCCACAAAAATTCTTGTAGAATGTGAAGAAGATAAAGAAAAAAATATAAAGCATCCATATTTGGGTTGTTTTTAATAAATATGTATATCCATATAGTCCACAAATTTCCTAGAATGTACTGAAGAGATTGGAAGGATAATAAACCTAATGGAATTCAGATTATAAACAACTGCATGAAACAAAACAATGATTGGGTAGATGGATATTTATTTGGAATGATCAAGATTCTACAGAGAAAGATGAAGAGAAGAGTGAGGATAGTTGAGGAAATAATTGTGAAGTATAAGGATACAATCTATTTTATGGTTAAAACTGACTATGTGTGCTTTGAGACAGTAGAACCGAGAAATAAATGGTGTTACCCTATGTGGTATGAGGTTAGTTCAGAGATCTTAACAATGTAATTTGAGAATATATTATCTTTAGAAATTGATCCATCAAAGGAAAGATGGGGAATTTATGAGGAAAAGTCAGCTAAGATAAGAGAGGAATAGACCGAAAGAGCAAGGACAAGAAAATTTCAAAATGTTACAGATGGTCTAGCAGAAAAGGCTGGTATTTCTAGAGAGAAAATCAAGGAGATAAGAAAGAAGATGACTGAGAGTGCTTCTGGATTGGCGAGCGCTACTCCTAAAGCCCTTCCACCACCAGAAACTAAGAAGACTACAATACAACCTCATACTATAGTAGAAGTACCTGATACTACACATGAACAACCTAAGAAGACATCACAGATAGAGGAAATAACATAAATCACCATGAAGAGGACAAGGTCCTCCAAATAGAATTCACCACCAAAGAGACATAGGACTAAAGTACAAAAGAAGAGAGAAGAAGAAAATGAAGTTGAAGTTAATAAGGTAGAAGAGAAGAAAATAGAGGCCATTCAAATATGGAAACCAGATCTAAAGATGCTGGAAAATAGAATCATAGAACAAGGAAAAATCAATCAATTTCCTAAATACTATGACAAGTATGATGAAAAGGATAAGACTCAAATTTAAGACTTTGTAATAAATCACATGTTCACATTTAAGAAGAACCTAATTGAAATGGAAGGTAGTATTCCTAAGGAACTATATGAGAAATTAAAGATTAGGAAATAGTTAGCACTAACTAAGGATGAACAGATTAGAGTGAAAGCAATTCAGGACATGCTACCAGTTACATCTTATGATGAACATCAAAGGATTATGAAAGCATTAAAACCATTGTTGAGAACTAAAGAAATATTGATAAAGATAATGGGAAGGAAATATGATGAGGTTATTGAGGACATAAATAAATCTATTAATAAGGTCCTAATGGAGACTGCACCTAAGAAGTATTCACCTTCTAAGCCTATGGTTACTGAGCCTAAAAATAAGCTAGAGGGAGAGTCATCCAAGATAGTCAAGATAAAAATTGATACATATAAGGATTGAGAAGATAATAGTTAGTTTGTAAGTATAGTGAAGAAACAAGAATTATTTGTTGCTTATTTTCCTCTATTCTTGCACACATTGCATGATATAAGTCCCCCTTTCAATAAAATTTAGATGTCGTTTCTAATATATAAAGAAGCAATGAAAAGGTTACAACAAATCCTACTAAGGAAGAGACTTATAAGGGTGAACAAAGCACAACTAAGATAGAGAAAGAACCTGAGATAAAAGTTGAAGCCAAGCAAGAAACACCTACACCTATTTATTCAGCTTTGTTGGCAAGTGGAGACAAAACTCTTAGTACTAATGTAGGGGTAAGTGCAAGAAGTTGGGTCCCAATTCGAGGGAAGTCTTGTGGACTTCAAAACTACAGCTAGAAATGGGCAACCATTTTGAAAAATAAATGGGCACCCATCTTAGGCTCGGAAATCCGATCCAAAATTTAAAAAATGGGTGCTCATTTTTTTTCAAAATGGGTGCCCTTTTTTAAATTTTTTTTCCAATTTGTATTTAAGAAACTCATTTTTGCATGCTAATTTACTATATTTAAGAAACGGGTACACATTTTTAAATATGTGCCCATTTTCTAAAATTTTAATTTACAAGACCACCCTTTCCATTGGATTTCATTTCAGGGTAGGCTCGGTGGGACCAAGCATATGCTTGGACCTCCAAAATAATGGCTAAGGAATTTGAATACCATAGTTTTGTCTTGTCATATTTTTGTGAGGGTCTTCCTAATCAAATTTTTTGACGAATGAAAACCCATTAGAGCTCTAACTATCTAGATTTCAAAAATAGTAATTTTATAGTGATATGATCAATTTTACCATTTTCACAATATTTATTAATCTAAAGTGGTACCTAAAATTAAAATAGTAAAGTTTACCAAAACTTTAATAACTTTTTTGTTTTTACATTTTAAAACAAATTATTTATGTGACATCAATGTACATAGAATTTCTTTGAAGATTAAAAAAAATAATTTTTAAAAAATATCAAATTTTCATCAAATTATGGTGGTCGTACACCAGAGGTTTCAAAAATATATTTTAGAGTCATTTAAAAATTAATTTTAATAAAATATTCAATAAAAAAAAGCAAAAATATTCTCATCAATTTTTGGTGTCATAAGTATCTTTCCCCTGAAGGATTCACAAAAAATTATTTATTTAGGTCAAAATATGGTGGTCATACAGGTGTGTGTTATGGTCCTAAAACACGCATTTTGAGAAAGTAATTTTTAAACATGCCTAATAAAAAATAATTTGTACCATGTGGGTATTCAAGTAAATTACATATTTGAAAATTAGACTCTGAGAACTACATTTTCTATCAGGGAAGTGTTTTTATATTAAATCTCTAAGTGCCTCAAATATTGACATAAATTGATAGAAATTTTGAAAAATAGGGAAAACACTTCCACTTTTTGCCCAAAAGTGGGACTCAACTTCTGGCAGCCACACGTAGACAACATGGATGAGGATGTGTTGATGAAGCTATCTTACATAACCTTTTCTAAAGCCAAAGAGATATCTGAGTAGAGAAGAGAGAAAAAGTCAAGGGTAGTGGAAATAGCACTTGATACTATCAACAAAATCCTACCCCTACCTTTCACTTTTCAAGGAAAGGATACAATAGAGAACCTGAACACAACATTAGATGACTTTGATAGTCACTTTGAGTCTCTAGAGAAGAACGTAAAAGAAAGTGCTAAATATAAATACTTGGCAAAGAAACTTGAGGAAGTATGGAATTCTATCTCATGGGACTTGGGCATATTAAGAAACACTATTTCTAAAGCAAAGACATGTATAGGATGTCGAAGGAAGTTATACATATAATATATAAATCCTATCAAATACCTTGAGAATATTGAGGATATCATTGTAAATGATAGGAAAATACTAGATAAGTTGGTACATAGTTGTGAGACCTCCTCACACACTGTTGCAGAGTTAGAAAAATAAGCATCAAGACTGTTGGATAAGATAAGTGTATTGGAGACTGAGAAAGGAAGAGTAATAGGAAGATTTAGTGCGTTTAAGATTTTAATAACTCCTAAACTATTAGTTCTTGAAAACCACCTTTCTTACATGGAGACAGTAGTCAAGGAAATCAAGGATAATATGCCAACAAAACTAAAGGGAGAAGATGCTTCATCGTTTACATTGAATGGACTAATCCATGTGGGTAAAATTTTGGTAAAGACATGGTCTGGAGAGGCAAAGATCTTGGAAACCTGTATCCAAGATATACTTCACATGGTATGAATTTTGGTGACTAGATGTACAATTTTGTTATATATATAGACATTACATTTTTTTATACCTTGTTTATTGATGTCAAAAAGGGAGTAGTAGATATGAGAAATGTATATAGGAGATAATATGTATATGAAAAATTTGAACTTAGTTAATATTTTGGTATTGAGCACCTTGTCATTTTTCACCAAGTGTTGCCAAAAATGCCAAAGGGGGATATTGTTGGAAAGTGGCCCATTTTGGATTGTATATAGGCTCTCATTTACGGAAACACTACTCATTTGTAGGGTCATTGGAAGTGAAACTCTATTTTAATATTCAATTTTGCAAAAATGACTAAGTCTAGGAAGCTATTTACTGGGTACAGTCACACAATTTTTATTAGCAAGCACTTTTTATGGTGAAATAAGTCATGTGAACTTAGAGGAATGTATTTTGGGATATGGTAGAACTTCATTTAAGTTCTCTTGTATTTTGGAGTTCATTTCAGAGAGTTACAACCTATTGAAGTCATGTAAAGAAAGTATAGCAGCGAAACATAGCATTTGAATCGTCATGATGATTAAGGACTTGTATAACATGTAATCTAGAAGTGCTAAGTCAGATTTTTATTGGATTCTACCCCAATTTTTTTATAGTATGATTTCTGACTACACATTTGATAATTGGATAAGTGTTGGACACGTTTGGTGATGTTCTTATGAGCCGACTGATTATGAAATTGGGTATATAAAAAGATCTTTTGAGATGAGAGGATACAGATGGAATATGTACATGCATTGTGATATTAGAATTAGACAAAATTCAATGCAAGATATAATTGGGAATACTTGAGAATAGAATATGCTTTCGTATTCACTATTGGAAAATCATTGTAATAGGACAATTTTTCTAATTGTAAGAGTAGTATGCTTATTGTATACCCCGAACAAGGTTTTCTATTCTTTTAACAAGGAAATGTACTAATTTAATATTCATCTCCTAATAGGGATAGGTCTCCTAATAGGGACACTATACTTTTAGTGCATAATTTTTGGGTATCATCCCCACTCGGGTTTTCCCTTTGCTAGGGCTTCCTCGTGAACAAAATCATGGTGTTATGATTTATCTTCTTTATATGTATGTTATTTGAATTTGAGCTATTAAATGGTTAATTTTGAAGTTATTAAGTTTGAATTTAAATTGTTGTAATACTGATTCACCCCCCTCTCATTATTAGATAATCCTAACAAGTCCCTATAACATTCTTGACTTTAGGTCTAGGAACCAATTTCCAAGTGTTATTTTTATTTATCTGTACCAATTCTTCCTGCATTTCTTTAATCCAATATTCATCTCTACATGCCTCATTAATATTTTTTGGTTCTACATTAGAAATCAAAAAAGTATCATTTCTTAATCTCCAGATCTTTTCATCACGCCTCTATTTTCATATCCAATAATTTGATTTTTAGGATGGTTCTTCTTAACATACATTGGTGTCTCTACAATTTTAGTAGAATAATTTGAATCATTCAGACTTACCTCGATCTCATGATCAGCCTCAAATGGCTCTTCTTGATTTTCAATATCCTTCTTGTTCTCTGAAGTTTGGCTATAGTCATATATTCTTTCTTCAATCTGAAACTTCTCATCACTCCTTACATTAGCACATTCAATAATCTTCCTCAGTATTAATTTGAAACATTTATAAGCTTTACTTTTAGTAGAACAACCATGGAATATTTTTTTATTACTTCTAGCATCAAAATTTCCTATCTCATCATCCCTTTTGATATAGAAATTACTACCAAATATTCTTAAATATTTCAAAGTAGGAGCCTGATTAAAACATAGTTCCTAAATAGTCTTATTGGTACCTTCTCCTATATGAATTTAGTTCAAAGTGTAAATTGTAGTACCAATAGCTTCTCTCCAATTAACATGTGACACAATTCCTTCAATAAACATAGTTCTAGAAGAATATCATATTTTTCTATTCTTTTCTCTACAATCCCATTCTATTATGGTGTCTTGGGAGTTTATGTTTTTCATTATATTCTTTTCTCTTAACAGTAGGTATTGAACATTTCTGAAGTAAACTCTCCACATCTATCTCACCTTAAACCTTTTAATTTCAAACTTGATACATTCTCAACTTTTTCTGTGAAAATCTTAAAATTATCAAAATCCTCATATTTCTCTCTAAGAAATGCAACCCACATCAAACTAGAAAAGTCAGAAAAAAAAGTATGAAATACCTTTCACCATAGTAATATCATGTTTTTGTATGACCACAAAGATCTATAGGCACTAGATCCAACTTCCCTTTTGTTTTTGTAGGACCACAAAGATCTACAGGCAGTATATATTCTCTACACATAGTGTTAGAAGGTTTCACAATCTTTGGTAAATCTTTAGCAACATTTGTCATACTTTCTTTCACAATTTTTTCAAAATTTATATGACAAAATATTCTATGCCACAACCAACTATCATCAACCTTTGCAACAAAACAAGAAACCTCTACAATATTCAACTCAAACACATTACATCTTAAATTAGTACCTGATGCGATCAAATCTCCTCTCTAACTTTTGATAGAATATTTCCCATCATTGAAATTCAAATGATAAGCCTTTTCTAGAAGTTGAACAACACTCAACAAGTTATGCTTAAGTGCATCAACAATAAATACATCATCAATATTAGTTTTACCATCAAGAGAAATCAATCCCACTCTAATGATAAACTTAGAAATATTTTCACCAAATTCGACTACACCACCATCATATTTAGTTAGTTAAACCAACTTATTTCTATCACTAGTCATATGATGTGAACAACCAATCTCAATGATCCATTCAGATTTTTTTTCCACATGAGAAACAACGGATTTCTCTTCATGAATAGGTTCATCATCTTTATTACCAATAAATCCAATTTCATGACAATCCACAACGTCATCATCAGACACACCTTCACTAGCATAGTAAAACTCCTTATCCTTGGAATAATTAGGTCTATGAAACTTATATTTATGTTTAGGAACCCTTGTAGGAAATCTAAATGAAAAATGACCTATCTTTTTCATGAACAACATTTCAGAGGCAACTTTCCTGAAAACTTACCCTTACCTCTCTTTTCTCTTCTTGTAAGGCTGATTCAACCTTAGTTAATGAATCTCCCAGCTCTATGACCTTAAAGGTAGTTAATGTTGCATTACTGAGAGGTGGGGTGAATTAGAAAACAATTATACTTTATACTTAAAAACTTGAACTCTCATTCAACTCGGTAGGATAAACAACAATAACAACCCAATAACCAAATATCTTCAATAACTTAAACAATAACTTTCATAAATATTAAATAACATGCAGATGAATTATTCAACACATTTGACACTATATTTAATGAGGAAAACCAATTTTGGATCACTATGGGAATTGTCACCCACAAATGAATTTTTTTTTCTAAAGTATGCTCGGTTTAAAGATTACAATAGACACTTGCTAAATGTGACCCTATTAGGGGATTTACCTTAGAGCCATTAATATCTCCACCCTATTAGGAGTGGCCTAATTAGAGGGCTTTGAAAACTCTTTTATAATGTCACTTTTCTAAAATATTTTAAAATAAGACTATTAAGTCCAGTCAGTTAAGAGATTTTTTTGTTACAAATGCAAATAAAAATTAGTATGTAAATGATCTATAATACTTCAAATAAGTCTTACTTGATCAGATCCATTTATGCTCTCTCTAACTAGTGGCATCAACACTTCATCAATCTCTTCTCTAAACTTAGATTTATCACTTCTTTTCTCTTCACTGCATCACTCAATAGCACTTCAACACTTCAACTTTCCATCCATTTGTTCTTAGAATTCATCCTTTAAATAGACTCTATTTTTTTTTTCTCTTAATATACTTGATAATTTTTTCCTTTAATCACACTCATCCATTAGATTAAATTTTTGAACTAATTCAGTGAACTTGAAACTCGGTTAGCTTCTTTGGCATCACCTCTGAACTTCCACTTTTCTTGGAAATAAAACCTCCACTTTTACCGCTTAATATATAACATATTTTTCATCCTTGAATTTTTCCATGTGTACAAATTGTAACTAACTTCCTTTTTTTCTTAGAATCCTCTAGATATCTGTAGAATTGAATTAAATGCATTCTTATCCTTGTTTCTAACATCTGTTATGCTCAGTAACTAATTCTCAGTTTAGTGAGTAACATGCATTGCTCGGTGCTTCAATGTCTCGGTATCCTGACCAAATTTCATAAACCTTTACCGATACACTCTCTGGTTGGTAACTTAACTCTTTAGTCTTAGTACTTTCTTAATCTTCTTTATCAACTTGATAAAGTAGAAACCAATTATCTCAAGATGATCTTATCATTGTTTGATTTTTATCTATTGCCCAATTAAATCAATTTTGAAAGATATGGCAACTCAATATGAACCAGAAATCAATTGCTTGACATCAATGACAAAATAACAACTGATCTAATTCTTTCTACAATCATGTATACCTCCAATATTGGTCTTCATCATCATCTCCATCAATTGAGTAACAATCTCCCTCTTTGGCACTGATGGAAACACTATCAATTGATGATGTCAACATTGTTCATCTTCTTTTTACATCTTTGATATGTCTTAACTCCCTCTGATATTTTTCATCTTGTCCTTTATTTGTGTTCATTCTCTCTTAACATTTTTATGCATATTCTTCCTATTTATGTTCTTTCAATCAGTCATTCTCCCTTAATCTTTGTATTCATCAATTATTCATTGTCCCTCTTTGATAATAATGCCAAAGGTTCGTACTCCTAAAAAATTCTTCAGGAAGTGGATCATACATTGCATGTATTGATAACTCATTGCATATAGAACTAATTTACACAACTTTAGGAAACACCTAAAGTTTTAATACTAGTATCAACTCATAAAATAGATACTCTATTGAGTCCTAGAATTGATGTAGCATGCATATTTATTTAATGAATATTTGATAGGAGTAGGGCCCCTATCTTACCTTGGAGATACTCAAAAGAATACTTTGGTAGTGGATTAGTGAATATATCTACTAATTACTACTTTGATCTCACATACTCCAACATCACCTTCTTGTCTTGAACTTCCACTCTCAAGTAATTATACTTGATAGATATGTGTTTGGTCTTAGAAAATGAATTACCAGGTTCTTTGATATGTTTATAGTACTTGTGTTATCAAAAAAGATAGTAACTAGATATATAATTTATTCTTTCATACCTTCTATTAGTTGTTTGATCCATATGATATTTGTACAATTCATATATTCTGCAACATAGACAACCTCGATAGTAGACTATAATATACAACTTTTCTTCTTACTCAACCATATAACTAGTCTTTCTCCTAAAAATAAAACTCCTCAACTTGTACTTTTTATATCATCAATATTTATGGCCCAATCAATATTGATGTACACTGCTAACTCAAAAGTTCCTCCTTTCTTGTATAGTAGACCAAAGTCCTCAGTTCCTTTTAGATATCTAAATATCCTTTTCACTACAGACATATGTGAACCCTTTGGATTGGAAGAAAATCTAGCAACAATACCAACTACATCAGCTATATCTAGTTTTATATGAACCACATATTGTAGCTTACCAATCATTGATTGGCATAGTGCCTCATTTACTTCCTTTGACTCATCTTCATTTGATATCTTGCAACCAATGACCATCAGTGTTCCAATTGGTCTTGAGTCTTTCATCCCAAAATTATTTAGGATCTCTTTGATTAACTTTGATTGTGTAATGTAGATCCCATATTTTACTTCTTGAATTTATAGTCCAAGAAAGAGTTTAATCTCTCCAATCATAAAAATTTAAAATTTCTTTCTCATTTATTTAGCAAAATATCTGCATAATATGTCATTGCTTCCAAAAAAAATATCATCAACAAATATCTCAGCAATCAAAATCTTGTGAGTACTATCATATTTCGGATAAACAGTACTAATGCCACTAGGTCTTTGAAATCCAATCGTGATTAGATATGAATGTAATCTTTTATACAAAGCTTGGGGTGCCTATTTCAAACCATATAATTCTTTTTTAAGTTTTCATACCATGTCCTTGTTAGGATTCTTAGAAAATCCTTCACGTTGTTCTATATAAAATTCTTCTTCAAGAATACCAATAAGAAATACAGACTTGACATCCATTTGATAGACTTTATATCCTTTGTAGGTTGCATATGCTAGTAGACTTATAACTCCTAATCTAGCAACAAGTGCAAAAGTATTAGCATATTCAATTCCTTCTTCTTGTTCATATTGCTTGCAAACTAGTCTTGCTTTGTTTCTCACTACATTTTCATGCTCATTCAATTTATTTCTGAAAATCCATTTAGTACCAATAACATTCTTACTGTTAGGTTTTACAGCTAAATTCCATGTGTTGTTATTTACAATTTGATCTTAATCTTATTTTATTTCTTTAACCAAGTCATCATTTTCCAATGCATCTTTAAATCTTCTTGGTTGTAATTCATAAATTAGGAGTGTATTTTATCTTACCTTGCTTCTTGTCATAATTATTATTCTTTGTCTCCAATTATCATACTCATTGAGTGGTGTCTCCTTACATACATGGTTAGAACAACCTCAGTAGTCGATGGAAATTAATTTCTATCATTCGGTGGTAGTACTCTTTGTTTAGCTTCCTCCTTAGTTTGAGCATTTAGTAGGGTATGAGGAACATCTGGTTGAACATATAAAAATCTTTGATAATCTCCAGGTCCTTTCTTGGTGTCCTCATCATTTATCTCTACAAATTCATCAATTCTCACATTTGCACTTTCCAAAATTTTATTAGTAGATTTTTTCAAACATTTGTAAGCTTTGCTCTATGTAGAATATCCTATGAATATTTCCTCATCTCCTTTATAATCAAACTTACCATCTCTAGCATCTTTTACAATATAGAATCTACTTCTAGATACTTTGAAATAACTCACATTAGATTTTTTATCATACCAAATCTCATAATGTGTCTTATGTGTACCTTTCTTCAATTGTATTTGGTTTAGTATATAAGAAACAATGCTCACTGTTTCTCTCCAATAAGTTTGATAAATACCCTTCTCAACTATTAGTGTTCTCGCACAATCCAAGATGGATCTATTTATTCTTTTAGCTATAGCATTTTGATGTGGTGTCCTTGGTGCAGACAATTTGTCTCTCTATTCCATGTTCATTGGAGGAGAGTGTAAAATCATCAAAAGTAAACTCTCCTCTATCAGATCTCAGACACTACAGTTTTATTCTAGTCTCCTTTTCAACTCTTGCCTTGTATAACTTAAACATCTATAAAGCTTCATATTTCTCTCATAAAAAACATGACATACATCATTCTATAATAATCATCAACAAATAGAATGAAATATCTATCACCATAGTAGCTTTGTGTTCTGATCAGTCCACATAAGTTAGTGTGCACTAAGTCCAAAATTTCTTGCATAATATAAGACTTACTTGTAAAACTTGGCCTATTCATTTTTTCCAACTTCACATTCCTTGAACATGACATTATCAAGTTTCTCTAATCTTGGTAGAACTCTTTCTCTTCTTTTTGACCACTATAATTAGATTTTCAAAATTTACATGACATAATATTTTGTGCCACAACCATACATCTCCAACTTTAGCACACAAAACAAACATTAATAGAAGTATCAAGGTAAAATAGGTTACCTTTAGATTGTTGTCCAGTGGAAATCACACTTCCTTTTTTATCAAATACTTTTATGTTCTCATTCTAAAATTCTAGTCGGTGACCTGAATTGTTTAGTTGTGCCAGACTCAACAAATTGTACTTTCATCCTTCAACGCAATATATATTATCATATCTTATATTATCTAACAAAATTATTGAACCTTTAGCTTTCACAAGATATGGAGCATCATCACCGAATGTAACATATCCTCCATTAGCTTCTTCCATAGTAATGAACTTAAGCATATCACTAGTTATGTGGTGTGAACACCCACTGTCTATAATCCAGGTATCATTTTTTATTACATGTTATATTAGGGTGTTTTCTTCTTTCCTTTCTTCATTAGAATTGTCCTTGATGGAAACATATACAACTTCTTCTTTGACATCATAATTTGTGTCATCGTCAGTTATTCCTTAATTATCAATATGCCATGACTTCTTAACTTTATTTTTGTAATCTTTGAATTTCCTAAATCTATTTTCTCTTTTTTTTTCTCATCTCAGTTGTCTTTCTTTTCATCATTGTCATTGTCAAGGCATTAGGAAGAAACATGTCCAATCTTATTATATTTAAAACATTTCAAGGGTACATATTACCTTAGTATTTTCCTTTACCTTGATATAGTCTTCTAGCTAGTAGGGATTCAAATTCTCTTTCATTTTCTTCATCTTCTACATACACTTCTTCTAACTCACTTTTCTATATATAGAATCTTTTACTATCACTACTTGCATAACCATCACTAGGTCTAGACTCCCTAGAACTTCCAATCTTCAAAGATTATTTAAATGCATACTCAATCCTAGCAATAGTAGGTAAAATATTATCAAAATCATTAATCTCAAAAGAAATATCCTTACCAGTAGTAGCATCTAGTGAAACAATCATCTGAGGAATAGATCATAGTTCTTGTATTGCACACACTAAGATGACATACATAGGTAACAATATTCTTAATAGTTTTCTTGTTACATCTTCTTCATTAATTTTTCGTCCAACACCTCTAATAGAATTCATAGTTTCCTTTAGTCTAGTATAGTATAGAGTAACATTTTTAGCTTATTTCATTCTCACAAAATAAAATTTCCCTCTTAAGCTTTCAGATTTTTCCTTCATAACATGTCGATCTCCACCATGTATCAATCCAATCATATCTTACATATTATTTGTTGTATCATTTCCTTGAACCATAGGTCAATGAGAGTAGATAATATCTCAATCATTTCTTGTGTGTGGTCTTTATTTTCTCTTATCTTCTCAACTATCAAAGGACCAGTTGTCGGTAGTGTATACACATTGTCAACATTATATACTGGCTAATCTCTAATACAAAATAGGTCCAACCTCATTTGGTTTTTCCATGTAGAGATTTATCCTTATTTAACTTAGGTGCCCCCCTCATATACATCTTTAGATATTTAACTCAAGTAATTTTAAACTTATCTCTTGGAGTTCTTAGCTTTGATACCACTTGTTGGATTATTGAGAGGGGAGGGGGTGAATCAGAAAACTATGATAGCTTATACTTAAAATTTTTAACTCTGATTCAACTCAATAGGATAAACAACGACAATCGAATCACCAAATATCTTCAATAACTTAAACGGTAACTTGCATAAATTTTAAATAACATGCACATGAATCATTGAACACATTTGACACAAAATGTAATGAAGAAACCCAATTTCGGGAAAACCTATGTAGGAATTTTCACTTACAAATGAAAAATACTCTTATGAATTATGCTTGGTTAAAAGCTTATCCTGTTAAAGATTACAATACACATTTGCTAAAGTGACATTGTTAGGGGATTTAATTCAGAACCATTATGATCTTCACCCTATTAGGAGTGGCCTATTTAGAGGGCTTTAGATATTCTTTTAGAGTGTCACCTTTCTCAAGGATTTTACAATAATACTATTCAGTCCACTCAGTAAAGATATTTTGTTGTTACAAATGCCAATAAGAAACAATATGTAAATGATCTGTAAAACTTCAACTACCTCTTTCTTGATCAGATACCTTTATGCTCTCTCTGACTACTGGCATCAACACTTCATCAATCTCTTCTCTGGGCTCAGATTTATCACTTCTTTTCTCTTCACTGCATCACTCAGTAGCACTTCAACACTTCTACTTTCCAGTCATTTTTTCTTCAAATTTATCCTTTAAATAGACTATGTTTTTCCTCTTAATATGATTGATTAGGTTTTCCTCCAATCAGGCTCAGCCATTAGATTACATTTTTGAACTAATTCAGTGAATTTGAAACTTGGTTAGCCACTTTGGCATCACCTTGGAACTTGTACTTTTATTGGAAATAAAACCTCCACTTTTTCTGCTTAATCTTTTCCATAGATTTATTCATTGAATTTTCCCATGCATAGATATTGTAACCAAATTCCTTTTCATTCTTGGAATCCTCTAGATCATTTTAGCATTGCATTAAATTTTTTCTTATCCTTGTTTCTAACATATTTTATGCTTGGTAACTAACTCTCGTCTCGGTGACTAACATGCACTACTTGATGCTTCAATGTCTTGGTGTCCTGACCGAATTTCATAACCTGTTGTTGGCAGAATCTCTCTACTTAGTATAACTCTTTAGTATTACCGACTTTCTCAGTCTGATTTAGAAACTTGATAAAATAGAAACAAATTTCTCAAGATGATCTTATCATTGTCTGATCTTTATATATTTCCCAATTAAATAAACTCCAAAAAAATATGGCAATTCCATATGAACCAGAAATCAATTGCTTGACATCAATGAGAAAATAAAAATTGATCTAATTCTTTCTAAAATCATGTATACCTCTGATCTCAGTATTTATCACCATTATATCCATTAGTTTTACTTTAAGGTAACATCATGTTTTGAAGGGACCCCAAAAACCTTTAAAAAAGATATAAAAGATAAGCATAAAATACCAAACAACAACATTTTATCAGAGAAGACAAAAAACCAAAAAAGGGCTTAACCCTAGATTACACAACATAGTTCATAGCATATCAAAAAGACAAACAATGATAAACTTACAGAAAAATAGAAGTGACAAAAACTCCCAGCAACCAAAACAATCAGCAATACTTATCGCTGCTCACCTGCATCCATCTTTTCTTCCATGATCTATATTTCTTTCATCTGAGATTCCATGTTCTGGATAGAGTCTCACATATTTTTGATGTCTTTAATTTGCACCTCAGATCTCTTTCTAGTGCTTGATCTGGTTCAAGAACCTGGACCTGAAGTTTGAGCTTCTTGTTTTCCATCTTCCTCCTACTTTACTCTGTCATTATAATTCCCTTCCAGCAGGGTATGCAACGCTTTCAGATTATCCATAAAATTTTTCATTCCCATTTTGATAATCTTAGTCAACTTTCTCAATATCACATTGTTGTTGTTTATCTTTTTAGTTATATTTTTAATCCTTTTGTCAATCATAATGCTTAAATTTTCTTCCAGGGTAGAATTATTATTGTTTACCTTTTCAAAAACATCTTTCCTCGTACATAGCCGCATCATTTCACACTTTATCAATAAACTCCTCTAGCTAAGATTTTCTATCTTCAAGGTCCCTGCATTTGGCCTGAAGCTCATTAATATCATCCTGCATCCATTTATCAATGTTATACCCATACATTTCTTTGTTTCTTACCACTTGGATGAAAGAGATATTAACAAATCTTTTAACTTTGAAGTCTTTATCCCAGAGTTCATCTTACAGGCTCCTCTGGTTATGTTCTTTCTTCTCCTCTTCTTCACTAATCAGACTCTCAGGTGGGGTAGAGTTGATTTCAGAGTAGTTATACTCATTTTGGATCTCCTCCTAAAGGTCATCATCATCATTTTTTTTTTTGTGGACCTTATCAATTTCATCCTTTGCAACCGTTTCCTCCTCCTTATTATCAATCTTACCCTTTTCATTTTCATTCTCCGCAATATCCCTAGAATCTATATTCATCATATTATCCAAAGACTCTTGTATATTATGCTCCTCCTTATCATCATTATTGTTATGCTTCTCATCAGTATAGGTATCCACCAGATTATAATTATTTTTAGTTATTTTTTCCAAGATAGTGTTGTCTATCTTCTGGGTATCCTAAATTTCCCCTATCTTGCCCCTAGGCTCAGTAATAATAGGGATATTCATCTCAAGCTCATCTCTGTTACTCTGCTCCCCAACAAAACCCTCATCTTTAGAAGACTTCACTTCATGCTCATCTTTTGTTCTCATGCCTTCAATGTCATCATAGATTGACAAAGTGATATTAGCTTCAACAGGGCCTTTGCGACTTTTTTTATTAGAAGCTTTTCTTATTTTATTTCCTGTAGACATCTCCATATTATTTCATTTCACATTGTCAATTTTCTTTGGAATCAGGTAAGGAATGTGATTTTTAACATAATCCATAATCAGAAGGATTAAGCCCTCATGCAAAATAGGGGAAGATTTAACTATGTGATCTATTATAATCATATTAAGTGAAGTTAACAGATAATAGGGAAAAGAAACCCTAATCTCATGCCGAAAATGATTTACAAGCATGAAGTGGTAGTTATATACCTTAGAATACCTACCGTCGAGAGTGAAATACTCCATAATCACTCTGATGAAAAATACCCAAATACAGTTGATATTGGACAACATAACATAATCCAAATCACCTTCAACAAGCATTTCCCTTTCCTCATTTGTCTTTGGGAATGTTATGTAGGATTTATTACCCTCTTTCTTATCTTTGGAAAACTACATTCCCTCCAAAGGAAGACCAATGATTTTAGCAAGATGGCCTAAAGTTAGGGTAAGGGATTTAGCTAGAATGTTCACTTTCCCATTCTCCCAGCCTGCCACAAATTCCTTCGTGACCTCCTTATTATTTCCATTAAGATGTTTGAGGTATCTGTACACTTTTCCCTTTTTGATATTTCAACAAACTTCTTTCTTCTTCCTCCATTTGCAGACAACAATTTCTTCTCTTTTTAGGTCACCACCCATATCTTCATTCTCCTCCATTTTTTATACTATCTATCAATATTTGACTCCTTAACATAATTCAACACAATGTGCAGACAGAGCTTCAAATGACCAGACTATTTCTTGATACCCCCAAAAAGCATTCAGCGGATTAAAATCATAATTTTTATGAAACTTCACATGGAAAATCACCTTCATCATACCCCAAATCAATACCACATTAAATGATATGATTAATATTGTTAATATCACCTGCCTTGTTATTAACTCTATCATGATTGAGTAATGAATTGATTTCATCATTAATCTTCGAAGCTCCGTGCCACTTGCAAGTGATGTCATTTTTAACTCCAAGATTAGCAAGACCATCTTCCACTTGGTTAGTTTGTCTAAAATTATGGTCAATATAGAAAGAAGTGAATTTTGAAGCCACAACCTTAATTTTATTAATAATTTGTTCGATTGTCAAAGAAGCCTTGTGATGCAGAAGGTTTGACAATCTAAAGCTTTTTCTCACTCCAAGGTGCTTGTTTGACAAATCCAACCATCCAATGGTTGTTATTTGTTGGATATTCCTAAAAATAGGATCTCCAAGACCCTCTCTACCAACTTCTACTCTAAGGTATAGTTGGTTTCTAGAAGACTCCAAGATTTCTAAGCTCAACTAGTCCAACTAGTTAACCAAAAGCCTAGTTTCCTCCACTAAAACTCCACTTAGATTATGAATCATTTGCCTAGGATCTTCTCACAAATTCACCAAGACTCTTAACACACTTATAGACCCATTCTTGGTCATTTTTCATCCATTCTAATACTCCAAGACTCTTTACCAATCCAATTGGTCATTATTTCACTAGGAGGCCTAATTGCTCAACTCCTAGTAGGTCTAATTTCATTGATTTTGGCCAAATGCTACCAAAATATCCAAATTAATCCACAAAAAAACTTTAAAAACTTAAAAATATCACCCAAAACTATCAGAATCCAAAACCCCGACCTCTGAAAGCACCCAAAACCCAACTTTATTGCAGGCCCTAGATTATAGCCTATTAATTAGGACTCTGGACCAGTCAGCGTGAAAAATTGTTAAACTTTTATCCAACCTTGGATTCACCTCTTTCCACCTTTGATTCCTTTTAGGATACTATATAGTTCATCTAAAAATGCTACTAAATCCTTCTCAAAATGTCATGGGTGCTCAAACAAATTCTTTCTCCTCCCTGTCCTAGCTCACCTGGTTTCACCAGCCAGCCATAGGGATTCACTTTTGGCCTATGAAATCCATTGAAACAACCAAAAATAAAACCAAAACCCTATCTAAAAACCTTAACCCTACTTCCCCCATGGTTTCATTCAATTCCACCATAGGGATTTTATGTTAGAGTCATTTCTAGCTAGGTAGCACTGTATTGTCTCTGTTAAACTAGTGACCTTCAAAAACTTGTAACTTAACACCTACTAAACTTAAAAAAAAACTATCTATTTCATATGGAAGCTGAAAGAAAACACTAAACTTTCATGGAGCTCAAGCAGCTATGCCAATGCATACATAGTCGTACAGTAGAAAAGATACAGTGCAAATTTCACAGATATAGATATAGTCATCCGAACAGAGGTGTCATAATTAAGTGTTTCAAAGAAAAAATCTCATTAACCTCTTCAAAGCATTGAATCCATGCTCATATGACGAGAATTGGGTAGTTACATCATTTCTAACTATATTTTTCCAATTCTTGCAAAAGTTGCTTGAGCAAATTTTCAAAGTTACTAGCAACATTTTGTATTTTGTGCATTTTGACGTTTTATGTAAACTCGATGAATGGTGTTGACATATAAGACCCTAAATAGGATATTTAGGGTCCTAAAACATACCTCTAATTCATATTGCAATAAAATGGAAAATTTTCACAATTTGAAGCCAAAATGACCCAAAATTCCTAATGAGCACTAAGGCCCATACAAACATGAAGTTAAACTATCATTGTATCCAACCCCTTGGGTATTTTTATCACACATACACAAACACCTTAAACAACACCAAAACATGAAATAGGGAGGTTCCCTGCACCATACTCCCCTGGACAAAATAACTCAAGTCCCTTGAGTTAGGAAGTCTTCAATGGTGACCCTATGTTTCATAATGTCCAGCTTTATCATCCAAGTCACCTCAGCTTCAAGTAGTCCCTACCACTTGATGAGGTACTCCTTTTAGTTACCCTTCCTTTTCTTCTTTATCACTTTAGACTCTAGTATACTTTCCAATTATAATGGCTTTGGGATAGGCAAGTCTTTCACCAAATCATCATCCTCCAAATTTGCAGGAGCATATTGACCTATGTCTGGTGTTGGTCCCTTGTACAAATAAAGGTCACAAACATTAAAAATGGGTGAGATTCCCAAATAAGGAGGTAACTCCACCTCATAGGCATTCTTTCCATACTTGTGCAAAATCTTCAAAGGCCCTGTATTTTTCATCAGTAGTTTAGTAGGCTGACCCTTGGGTAGCCTTTCCTTCCTAAGATAGGATAGTACTAGATCCCCAACCTTGAACTAAAAGTCTCTTATAGTTTGATCAGCTTTGGATTTTTACTTCTCCACTTGCTTTCCTAAAGTCTTATTGACTTGATCATGTAGCTCCTTCATCTATTCAACAAATGACTCTCCTTGAGCACTCCTCTTGTCCTTGAAATTGAGATCCCTCAACTCCAATATCCCTCTAATATTTACCCCATATACTATTTCAAAGGGTCTCTTCCCTTTACTCCTATTAATGGATTCATTATATGCAAATTCTACCTGCCCTATGACGTGATACCATGACTGTCAATGTTGTTTAGTCAAACACCTTATCAAATTTCCAAGTGACCTATTCACTACCTCTATTTTCCCATCTGATTATGGATGATAGGTTGTTTTCCATATTCACTAAGATAATCTTCAACCTTGTTGATAACCCCCTTCTTGTGCTTTATAACAAATGTATAAGCCTGCAATTATTGTACCCACTTCATGTGCCTTTCGTTCAACTTTTCTTTTCCATTCAGGAAAATTAGAGCATGGTTATCAGTGTAGACCGCAAACTCCCTAGGTAATAGGTAGTGTCTCCACTTCTTAAGGTCTTGTAGCATAGCATATAGTTCAAATTCATATTTGTAATACTTTTGTTTAGCCTTATTCAAATTTTCAGAGAAGAAAGCCACAAGATGTCCTTCTTGACTTAACACTGCTCCAATAGCCAGTTTTCTAGCATCACACTCTACCACAAAGATTTTATTGAAATTAGGGAACCTAAGAGTAGGTAGTTCTGCAATCCTCTTTTTTAACATTTCAAACCCTTGGTTTTCTTCCACAGTCCATTCAAATCTACATTTGATTCCACCTTTTATGGTGTTAAGTATAGGGGCACACAGATGATTGTAATTTCTCAAAAACTTCCTATAGCAGGAGGCCAACCCATGGAAACTCCTAACATCCCCTATGGACCTAGGTGTATTCCATTCCAAAATTGACTTAAATTTATCAGGGTCCATCTTCATACATCCATTAGCAACCACAAAACCAAGGTAAACTAGTTCAATTTTGAGAAACTCACACTTTTCTTGATTTATCATCAACTTCTCTTGATGTAGCTTCTTTACTTGACCATCTCCAAATGTGTCATGTGCTCCTCCTCGGACTTGCTAAAGATCAAAATATCATCAAGGTAAACTATTACAAACTTACCAATGAACTCTGTTAGTACTTCATTCATGAGCCTCACAAATGTGCTAGGTGAATTACTTAGGCCAAAGGGAATTACTAGCCACTCATATAGACCCTCATTGGTCTTAAAAGTTGTGTTCCACTCATCACTAGGCCTCACTCTTATCTAATGATACCCTGACTTCAAGTCCACCTTAGAAAAGTAATAAGAACCTCCTAAATTGTTCATCAAATCTTCTATCCAGGGCATTGGAAATCTATATATGATTGTGATCTTATTTATAACCCTGGATTCCATACACATCCTCCATTTTCCATCCTTCTTAGGTGCAAGTACTATTGGCACAACACGTGGGCTCAAACTCTTCCTTATTAACCCTTTATCCAACAAATCTTGTATCTATTTTTCTATTTCTGCATTCTGACTTGGTGTCATCTTATATGCTACTTTGTTAGGAAAATTTTCTCCACGAATGAGGTCAATCTGATGACTCACTTCCCTCATAGGTGGTAATGCACTTGGAAAACCATTATCTACTATGTCATGGTACTTCTCTAGAAATGCTTGTATCTTTGGTGGAAAACTAACTTTCTCCTTAGTTCCCTCCTTTGGTGTTATCACTATTGCACAACAAACTCCTTTCTCCTTCTTCATGGCCTTTATAAACTATTTCCCACTCAATAACTTCACACTTGTCCCCACATGTTTCTCTTCATTGGATTCTTGCAATGGATCCATTTGGAACTTCTTTCCTAGCTTGGTGATGACATAATTATTCCTCTCTCCATCATGTATTGCTTTGACATCATACTGCCATGGATTTCCTAGGAGAAGATGGCATGCATCCATAGGTAGTATGTCACATAGGACCTTGTCCTTATACTCTCCAATCTCAAACTCAACCATAGTTTTCTCATCTACCACTATTTGTTGACCCTTATTCAACCATGAAACATTATAGGGTGTTGTATGAGGTATCCTCCTTATTTTCAATTTGTCTACCATCTCTGTGGATACTATATTCTCAATGGATGTAGAGTCCACTATCACTTTGAAAATCTTCCCATGAGACCTACAAGTTGTTTTAAACAAGTTCTTTCTTTGTGGTGGCTCTATAGTGCTAGGCACTTTCAACAAGGTTCTCCTTAACATAAAGTTCTCTCCATCCAATACTGGCCCTACCTTGGAGATGGGAGAAGTAACACTTTGAGTGTCATCATCTTGTACCAATTGATTACTTCTATCCCCCATTGAAGATAAGGAAGTATTTTTAGGACATCTACCCATTGTGTGACCCACATTGTTGAAGTTTTAGCATCTTCTAGTGAAAACTTAATTATCTCTCCCTTGGGGTTGAAACCTACCTCTTGGTGGTCCTCTACCTCTATATCCTCCCCTTTGGAAAGATTCTCTATACTGGTTTCCCCCACCATTATCTATGAACTGATTGTCTTCTTGTCTATTAGGGTTGTGTCCCCTGCCAAAGTTACTTCTTCCTCTTTGGAACCCTCTATTATTGCTGCCACCTCTTCCCCTTTGATGGAATTCATTCCTCCTTCTAGCCTTATCCTATTCTCTTAAGTCCAATTGGAAATATTTGTGCATACTGTCAAGAGCCATCATGCTGATCTCATCTTGTATCGCTTTCCTTAGCCCATTGAGATACCTGGCCACTTTCTCCATTTCTTCTTCTTGTCTTCTAGACCTTAGGCTCAACTTGTGGAACTCCTCTATATAAGCACTCACTATCATCTCCTTCTATCTTAAGTTCTATAACTTTTGGTACATTTGGATTTCATAATTAGTATACAAGAATTCTTCCCTCAATCTAATTTTCATCCTCTCCCAAGAAACAATATTTTTATTTCCACTACTTATCCTCTCATCCTACATCATGTTACACCACACCAATGTAGATCCTTTAAGTCTAGCCTTAGCATAGCTGACTCTCTTCTCCTCTAAGACTTCTTTGTAATCAAATTGGTTGTCAATGGCTTCAAGCCAATCCAAAAACTCTTCTCCATTCAGGCTACCATAGTAATATGGTATGTGTTCCATGATATCCTTTTTTAAAGACTTGAAGGAATCTAAGAATACCTTTTTTTATTTTTCCATCTCAGGTTCTTTCCCTTTGTTTGATGACTCTTCTGTCTGACTTTCATCTCCATCACTCTCATCTCCCCATTCTGTGATCTTCTTTTTCCCCTTTGTCTTGGACACACTAGCCTTCTCCAATAGGCCCTATACTAATTCCACTATGGAATCCCTACTCATTTCATTAGGAGGCATGTTTTCAACCTCTTGACTCTCCTCCCCTTCAGACATATACAATCTTCAAGCTATTCTAGCTCTGATACCTCTCTGATGCAGAGGGTTTGACAAGCTAAAGCTTTTCCTCACTCCAAGGTGCTTGTTTGACAAATCCAACCATTCAATGGTTATTATTTGTTGGATCTTCCTCCAATTAGGATCTCCAAGACCCTCTCTACCAACTTCTCCTCTGTTTTATAGTTGGTTTCTTGAAGACTCCAAGATTTCTAAGCTCAACTAGTCCAACTAGTTAACCAAAAGCATAGTTTCCTGCACTAAAACTCTGCCTAGATTGCCAATACTCTACCTAGGATCTTCTCACACATTCACAAAGACTCCTAACACACACTTATAGACCCATTCTTTGTCATTCTACATCTATTCCAATACTCCAAGACTCTTTACCAATCCAATTGGTCATTATTTCACTAGGAGGCCTAATTGCTCAACTCCTAGTAGGTCTAATTTCACCGATTTTGGCCAAATGATTCCAAAATCTGCAAATGACTCCACAAAAAAACTTCAAAAAATTCAAAAAATAACCCAACATTGTCAGAATCCAAAACCCTAACCTCTGATAGCACCCAAAACCCAGCTTTCTTGTACGCCCTAGATTATAGACTATTAATTAGGCCTCTAGACCAGTCAGCATGAAAAATTGATAAACTTGTCTCCAACCTTGGATTCACCTCCTTTCACCTTTTAATCCTTTTAAGATACTATCTAGTTCATCTACAAATACCACTAAGTCCTTCCCATAAGGTCACGGGTGTTGAATCAAATTCTTTCTTCTCCTTGTCCTAGCTCACCTGGTTTCACCAGTTAGCCATAGGGCTTCACTATTGGCATATTAAATCCATTGAAACAACCAAAAAGAAAACCAAACACCTATCTATAGACCCTAACCCTACTTCCCCCATGGTTTTATTCAATTCCACAAGAGGGATTTTAGGTTAGAGCCATTTCTAGCTAGGTAGCACTATATTGTCTCTATCAGACCAATGACCTTCAAAAAATTGTAACTTAACACCTGTTGAACTTCAAAACAAACTATCTATTGCATATGGAATCTGAAATAAAATACTACACTTTCATGGAGCCCTATGACCTATGCCAATCCGTACACCGTCGTACAGTAGCAAAGATATAGTCATCTATACAAGGGTGTCAAAATTAAGTGTTTCAAACCAAAATATCATTAACCTCTTCAAAGAATCGAATCAATCCTCATATATAGATCATGGGGTAGTTACATTATTTCTAACTACATTTTTCCAATTCTTGCAAAAGTTGCTAGAAACATTTTGTATTTTGAGCATTTTGACCTTGTTTGTCAACTCAAAGAATGATGTTGACTTCTAAGACCCTAAATAGGATATGCAGGGTCCTAAAACATACCTCTAACCCATATTTCACTAAAATGGTAACTATTCACAATTTGAAGCCAAAATGACCCAAATTTCCTAATGAGCACTAAGGCCCTTACAAACATGAAGTTAAACTATCATTGTATCCAACCCCTTGGGTATTATTCTAACACACACACAAACACCTAAAAAAACCTTAAACAAAACCAACACATGAAATATGGAGGTTCCTTGCACTACCTTGATTATACCTTTGATATTATTAATAATATTTAGGGAGTCACCCTCCAGCTAGGCTTTCTTACTTTCCAGCTCTTCAGCCAACAGAATCTGGTGTAGGAGCACCCTTAAGGCCTATTAAAAGATCTTAATCAATTTTGGCTTTTAGGTTGGTTTGGCTAACCATCCATGAATAAGGACTAAGTATAAAGACCCTAGTGTGTGTTTGAGGTATGGTTTAGGGTTAGAAAGATTAGGGTTGTGTTGTTGGAGTCTAGTTGATTCTAGGAGTCTAAGGCCTAGAAGTCAACTCAAAAGTCAAAGAGTTGACCAAAGTCCCAAATTGGGAATATTTTTAATGTTTTTTTGTTTTCTAACCATTTGAGGTCAATTAGTAAAGTTTAGAACCAATTAGGACACTCAAGTTGTGAAAATGGCAATTTTGACAAAAGTTGTCAAAGTTGTCATGACAACTTTTAAAGTTGTCATTACAACATTTCCTAGATTTTAGGAATTGGTCATTAAGGTTCCCAAATCCTGACCAAAAGGTCCAAATAGATGGGATAGGATTATATAAGGTGAATCCAACCCTAATTTGTTAGTTAGCTTTTATTTTGTACAGACTGATCACAAGGAAGGATCAATTTACAATGTAAATTGGTGACAAAGCCATCATCCATCACTTTATTGGATTGAATGGACTAAATGAAGGATTAGATAGTGTTTGAAATGTAATTTCCAAGATTTTTGTGGATTTATTTTGGTATTTCATCCTTTCTCATTAATTTTTGTTAATTTATTTGTGTTTTGTAAGTTCATTGGCCAGTTTTGGTCCAGTCATGTAAAATATAGGTTTTCTTGGAGTTCCCGTGGTTCAAAATCCATGACCACTTGGAATCCATCAGAGCCTTGTATATACTATTTAGATATGGATTTTGGAGTGTGTGTGTGTGTGTGTGCAAGGGTAGTCTAAGAACAACCAGGCCCTAGGCAAGTGGTGAGCTTTTTGGCTAGGGTAACTAGATACAACAGTAGAAATGATGATTGCAGAGTGATTGGTATGATCCAATCAAGAGTGGTGAAGTGAGGAGGCATGTGGTGCAAAACTTTTAGTAGAGGGAGAATTTCAAAGGAGTCCAATTGATCAAATAAAGAAGACCAAGTTACCAAACGAGTCTACATGTCTGCAAAACCCTTATTTTTATTGATTTGGTAGAAATCTACTGTACGGATACCATTAGGATTTGAGACCTAGTAAATATTCAATGGGAGGAAAAACCCACAAAGAATATCAAATTTTTTTGGGTGGTTGTTAAGATTTTTTGGAGCAAGAACACATTTTTAGTGTTTTGGAGGGCTAATAGGCCTAAAAAGGCTACAAGGCCAAAGAGATTGATTTTGGCTCTCGATTGGAAAATGGTTGAAGGATCTAGAAAATTGGATCCATAGGAGTGTGATTGGACCTGAGAGGAGTAGGAAAGCCTAACCTTAGGAATTTGACACCATTTGAGTGATAGGAGGCTTATGAAGCCATGCTTGGAAGAAAGCTAAGGAGGAGAGTAAGGAGTTGAGTTTGAAATTGATGAGAAGTTCCTAGTGATTTAGAGTATTAGGAAAGAATCCTCTAGTTAGGGTAGAGAGAGAGAGGCCCTAAGGAAGACTCAGTGAAGGTCTTGGAGAGAGCTACAGGCTCTGGGAGAGGAACCTCCTCATCAAATTGGTATCAGATCCATTGAAAGGCTTGGGTGATTGAATTAGTGTATGTTAGATTGGAGTGATTCCATAGGTGAGTCCAACATGGTGACCAATGAAAAGTTAGCCAAAGATTTGTCAAAGAAGAAAATCAAGAATAGGCTTCTTGAAGAGGAAATGGAGGAAATGAAGATCAAAATGGTAGAGGTTGCAGAGATAGCCAACAAACTGAGAGAAGAAGTGCATGGAGGGTTAGATAAAGGTAAATATTCATTAGAAGAGGAAGTAGAACCAAAGCCTGATCCTCATCTACTTGAGGAGCCATTCCTCAAAGCACTAAAAGCATTGAGTGGGAAGGCTCTAGAAGGAATACCAGTCTTCTCTGGTAAGATGGATATAGAGTTGGTTATGGAATGGCTTGAAGGGATGGAGAATCACTTTGAGTGTGATGGGATTACAGAAGCCCAAAAAGTGAAGATAGCCAAGTCAAGGATAAGAGGGCAAGCACTTTCGTGGTGGAAGTTCTTGCAGGAATAAAAGGAGAATGAGGGAAAGAATCCCATAAAAAATTGGAAGACAATGATGGAAAAAGTGAAGGAGTATTATCTTCCATAGGATTACGACATCCAACTGCATATGAAGAGGAAAAATCTTAGGCAAAAAGACCTAGATATGGCAGCCTATACCAAAGAATTTCAAACAATTTGTCTTAGATCAAGAATTCAAGACATAGAGAGAATTAAAGTGGAAAGATACCTTAATGGATTAAGGTGCAACATCTAATAAGATCTTAATATCTTCACCCTGACTTCCATTCATAGTTGTTTTCAAATGCTTTTGAATGTGGAAGAAAAAATAAAGAAAAGACAAGATTCTATCTCCAAATGTAGAGGAAGGGGAAAATATAATAGAGGTGGCCATAGAGGATGTTCAAGTGGTAGAATAAATGATAGTAGGGGTCAAGGTGGCTCTAGGTATGTTGATAAAGGACAAGAGTCAAACAATAGAGGTGGATTCAATAGTAGAGGAAGGGGTTCTTATAATAGTGGTAGAGGAAGGATAAGAGGTTTTGGAAGGGGATCTCATATTTCTTCCATGAAATGTTACAACTATGGATAGTTGGGGCACCCTACATATAGGTGTCCAGATAAGCCAACATCTTCACAAGGAGAGAAGAGGATAAACTATGTCCAAGAGGAGGACAACACCAAGTATTCAGAGGGTAGTCTGGATTTAGATAAAGGTGAAAGTTTGATGCTTAGGAGAATACTAATTAAAGAACCTACTAAGGATGGAAACAAGAAAAGGAGGGCTCTTTTCAGGGTCAAGTGCAAGATAATGGGGAAATTCTGTAAGGTGATCATTGATTCAGGATCTACAGACAATGTTATATAAGAAGGGGAAGTAGAGAAGCTAAATCTCACTAAAATTCCACATGAATGTCCCTACAACATCACATGTTTGAATAAGGGCCAAAAAATCTTAGTTAATGAACAAGTGTGGGTGGAATTTTCCATTGGGAAGTATCATGACAAGATACTATGTGATGTTTTTCCAATGGATGCTTTCCATCTGTTTCTTGGTAAACCATGGAAGTATGGCAGAGATGCAATCCATAATGGGATGGATAACAAGTACACCTTCAAGAAAATTGGGTCAGTTACAAAATACAATCCATACTAGAGGAGGATATAATGGAGAAGGCATAATCTAGTGCCATGCTATTGAGTGGAAAAGAATTTCTAAGGGATATGAATAAAGAAGAAGTTGGTTATGCAATTTTACTAAAGCCAAAGGAGGAGGAGTCTCATGAGAAGGCACCTATACCACAAGAGGTAAGAGAACTACTAGACTAGTTCAAGGACATAATTTTTGAGGGTACACTAGTCAGCCTTCCACCAAAAAGGGAGATAAGTCATCAAATTGACTTCATGCCAAGAGCATCTTTGCCAATCAAGGTTGCATACAAGATGACACCAGAGAAAAACAAGGAGATAGCTAGACAAGTCCAAGAGCTCTTGGACCAAGGGTTGATAAGGAAAAGCATTAGCCCTTGTGCTATCCCAGTGGGGTTGGCACCTAAGAAGGGAGGTAAGTGGAGGATGTGTACAGATTCTAGGGAAATAAATAGAATAACTATTAGATATAGATTTCCAATTCCTAGAATAGAGGATTTGATGGATTGTTTGGGGGGTGCTAAGTACTTCTCTAAAATTGATTTGAAGAGTGGGTACTATCAAATTAGGATGAAAGAGGGTGATGAGTGGAATTATGCATTTAAGACTATAGAGGGGTTGTATGAATGGTTAGTGATGCCCTTTGGGCTTACCAATGCACCAAGCACCTTTATGAGGGTGATGAATGAAGTCTTGAAGGATTATATAGGAGTCTTTGTAGTTGTCTATTTAGATGACATCCTCATATTTAGTAAAACAAAGGAGGACCATATGAGACATTTGGAGTTAGTGTTGAAGAAGTTGCAGGAAGAGAAACTCACCATAAACCTTGAAAAGAGTGAGTTCATGAAGGAAGAGCTAGTATACCTTGTCTTTGTGGTTTCCAAGGGTGACTTAAAAATGGATAAGGAGAAGGTAGAGGCCATATTGAATTGGCCTACTCCTAAAATAGGTATAGAGGTTAGAAGCTTCCATGGGTTAGCCCAATTCTATAGGAAGTTCATTAGGAGATTCAGTGATATTTGTGCTCCAGTCCTAGAGACTATAAAAGGAGGATTGAAAACAAAATTTGTGTGGACAAAGTCAGCTAATGATGGATTTGAGAAATTGAAGAAGGAAGTGGCTACTCAGCCTATATTACTATTTCCAAGCTTTGATAAACCATTTATTGTGGAGCGTGATGCAAGTAGCATTGCAATGGGAGCTGTCTTAAGTTAGGAAGGTAGGCCTATGGCCTTTTTCAGTGAAACAAAAAATGAGGCTAAGTCTAGGTACTCTTCCTATGAATTGGAGCTCTATTCTCTTGTACAAGCCTTAAAGAAGTGGAGGCATTATCTTTTTCCCAAAGAGTTTGTTGTCTTCATAGACAACCAAGCAGTGAGTTACATAAACACTCAAGATAAGCTTAGTTTGAGGCACATCAAGTGGATGGAATTCCTATAGTCTTACACCTTCACTATCAAACATAAGAAGGGAGTGCAAAACAAAGTTGCAGATTCCCTTAGTAGAAGACTACTTACCATCCAAGCGATTCAGTTGCAAAGTACAGGGGTTGAAGGTTTTAAGGACATATATGAGGGAGATTTAGATTTCTCAAAGATATATAAGGTGTGTCGAAATCTGTAGAATCACTTTCATAGTGAGTTTACAGAGTATACATTGTAGAATAGGTTTCTATTCAAAGGAAATCAACTATGTGTTCCAAGAGGTTCAGTGAGGGAGAACCTTATACAAGACAAGCATAATGGAAGCCTAAGTGGACACTTTGGATTGAATAAGACATTGGAATTAGTAGAGAGATTCTATTTGTGGCCAAAGATGCAAAAGGAAGTAAGAAGGTATGTGGAGCAGTGTAGCATATGTCAGAAAGCTAAAGGCACTTCAACTAATGCAAGAATTTACCAGCCCTTACCCATCCTAGGTAGACCTTGGGATTGCATAAGTATGGACTTCATAGTGGGGCTACCTAGAACTCCAACTGGTTTAGACAGTGTATTTGTAGTGGTAGATAGGTTTAGTAAAATGAGCCACTTCATACCATGTAAAACAATACATGATGCCAGCCATATTGCCTACTTGTTCTTCAAAGAAGTGGTAGGGATTCATGGCCTACCAATGAGCATTGTTGTAGATAGGGATGTAAAGTTCATGGGTCACTTTTGGAAGACCCTATGGAAGAGATTAGGTAAAAACTTGTCTCATGGATTTGCCTATCATCCTCAAATGGATGGGAAGAATGAACTAATCAATAGGGTACTTGGGAACTTGCTTAGATGTGTGACCAAGGAGTATGGACAAGGTTGGGAGAAAGTTATTCCACAGGCAGAATTTGCCTACAATGATAGTACCAACAGAGTTACAAGGAAGAGCCCATCTAAGATAGTGTATGGGGTACATCCAAGGGGTGTGATGGAACTCAGAGACATGAAAGGATATGAGGGAATCAATGGACATGCTAATGATTTTGCACAATCAATGAAGGAGGCTCATGATCAAGTGAAAAAGACCTTAATGGAGGCAAATCAAAAGTTGAAGGCAAAGAAAGATGAGGGGAGAAGATAATTATATTTTGAAGTGGGTGAATTAGTCATGGTGTTCCTGAATAAGGAAAGATTACAAAAAGGGATACCCAACAAGCTACATATGAAATGAGTTTGACCTTGTAATATATTGGCAAAGTATGGACCTAATGCATACAAGGTAGAGTTTCCCAAGGAGATGTCAATTTCTCCAATCTTCAATGTGAAAGATTTGATCAAGTATAAGGGGCTAGATATGGATCAGATGTAGTACAAAATAGAGGTCATTAAGGACATAGGAGAGTTCAAGACTCTGGAATAGGACAAACTACAAGTTGAGAAGATATTGGATTCAAGGGTGAAAAAGAAAACAAGACATAAGATCTACATAGAACATCTAGTGAAGTGGAAGATACAACTAGAGTTAGAAGCCACTTGGATAGCTGCAAGTGACTTCAAGAAACATGGAATCAGTGAGGAGTTCATGTCACCAAAAGTTCCTTAACTTGTCTGTTGCAGGGGGGAGTATGGTACATGAGCACACTTAAGGTCTATTGAAAGATCTTAATCAATTTTGGCTTGTAGGTAGGTTTGGCCAACCATCCATGAATAGGGACTAAGTATAAAGTCCCTAGTGTGTGTTTGAGGTATGGTTTAGGGTTGGAACAATTAGGGTTGTGTTGTTGGAGTCTAGATGATTCTAAGAGTCTAAGGCCTAGAAGTCAACTCAAAAGTCAAAGAGTTGACCAAGTCCCAAATTGGGAATATTTTTAATGTTTTTTTCTTTTCTAACCATTTGAGGTCAATTGGTAAAGTTTAGAACCAATTAGGACACTCAAGTTGTCAAAATGGCAATTTTGACAAAAGTTGTCATGACAACATTTCCTAGATTTTAGGAATCAATCATTAAGGTTCTTAAATCCTGACCAAAAGGTCTAGATAGATGGGATAGGAGTATATAAGGTGAAACCAACCCTAATTTTTTAGTTAGATTTTATTTTGTACAGATTGATCACAAGGAAGGATCAATTTACAATGTAAATTTGTGACAAATCCATCATCCATCACTTTATTGGATTGAATGGACTGAATGAAGGATTGGATAGTGTTTTCAATGTAATTTCCAAGCTTTGTGTGGAGTTATTTTGGTATTTTATCCTTTCTAGTTAAGTTTTGTTAATTTATTTTTGTTTTGTAAGTTCACTAGCCAGTTTTGGTCCGGTCACATAAAAGATAGGTTTTCTTGGAGTTCTCGTGGTTCAAAATCCATGACCGCTTGGAATCTATTAGATTCTTGTATATAATATGTAGATATGGATTTTGGAGTGTGTGTGTGCAGGGGAAGTCCAAGAACAACCAAGCCCTAGGTGAGTGGTGAGCATTCTGCCTAGGGTAACTGGATACAACAGTAGCAATGATGATTGTAGAGTGACTGGTATGAGCCAATCAAGAGTGGGGAAGTGAGGAGGAATGTGGTGCAGACATTCTAGTGGAGGGAGAAGTTTAGAGGAGTCCAACTGATCAAAGAAAGAAAACCAAGTTACCAAACCAGTCTACATGTCGCCAAAACCCTTGTTTGTAGGGGTTTGGTAGAAATCTACTGTACGGTTACCATTAGGATCTAAGACCTAGTAAACCTTCAAGGGGAGGAAAAACCCACAAATAATATCCAATTTTTTTTTTGGTTTGTTAAGGGTTTGTGGGAGCAAGAACACATTTTCAGTGTTTTGGAGGGCTAATAGGCCTAAAAAGGCTACAAGGCCAAAGAGCTTGATTTTGGGTTTCGATTGGAAAATGGTTGAAGGATCTAGAAAATTGGATCCATAGGAGTGTTAATGGACCTAAGGGGAGTAGGAAAGCCTAACCTTAGGAAGTTGACACCATTGGAGTGATAGGGGGCTTATGAAGCCATGCTTGCAAGAAAGCTAAGGAGGAGAGTAAGGAGTTGAGTTTGAAATCAATGAGAAGTTGCTAGTGAGTTAGAAGATTAGGAAAAAATCCTCTAGTTAGGGTAGAGAGAGAGAGAGAGGCCCTAAGGAAGACCCAGTGAAGGTATTGGAGAGAGCTAGAGGCTCTCAGAGAGGAACCTCCTCATCAGAATCACATTAAGGGTAGTCATTGCTTTAGCTCTATGAATCTATAAAACTCCCAGAGGAGCAGCAATGGAACCAACACAAATACCATTCTAGTCTATTATACTACCTTCACCTCTAGCCATACCTAGATTTCCTTTCACCGCCCATTGGAATTAGCTTTGACCCAGTCGCCCAGAGGAGAAATCCAGGTAGCCATAGCTCCCTGAGAATTGGACTTAGGTTTAGGAATTCTTACTTTCCTATCACTATTCATCACACTTTCTTTAGATTTAGAATTTGTGGAGAGAAAATTTTCTTTCAGCACCCACCATATTTGATTTCCAATAACTTCAGGGAAAGATTTTTCTCTCTAAATATTCTTTTTTTTTTTTCTTTCTAGATTTTATAGCATAAGTGAGGGGTTAGTAAGGACAAGAAATATTTATCAATGATATTCTGAGGTGGATAGCTCCATTGAGTAACAAAATCCAGCCAACAAAGAGGGAAGAAACAACACAAATTCCATTTCCTAAAGGTAATTTCTCAAACCTTATGGGTAAAGGGATAATGGAGCATAAGATGATCACTAGATTGAGAATGATCCAGGCAAAGAACACATCTATTCACAATATAGAAACCCCTTTTAGCAAGGTTGTCAAGGGTTAGCAGTTTATTTTGAATTAAAATCCAATAAAAGAAATTAATTTTAGGAATGAGATTTTTGTACTACACATAGGAGAAAAGAGGTCTCTCCTCTCTTTCAATGAAGAGATTGATAGCAGATGCCACTGTGTGCTTGCCATCAGGTCTAGAGTCCCACACAATAGAGTCCTAGATGTTATCTTTTATATGCCAAATTTGCAACTCATGCTGGTGGGAAATGAATCTGTTATCAATATCTCCAAGATTCCTCCATTTTTTTTCCTTCCAGTAATCATTATCTTTAGTACCTATATTTTCTTTGCACCTCTCAATTTCCTGATTCCACTTTTGATTATTAGAAAGAGACACTTTATGGTTCCAATCATCATCTCAGAACTCAATTCTATTTCCATCCCCCAACTTCCATCTCTTTCCTTTGATAATTAGATCTTTAGTCAAGCTTATACTATTCCAGATGTAAGATCCATTAATACTAATATCTTTAGTAAAATAATCCTCCTAGGTATTATAATTGAATAGGTATTTCTGTCTAATAATACTATTCCATTCTTTCTGATCTCAATAGATTCTCCAAAGTTGATTAGCCAAAAGAAATTTATTAACACTTTTTATAGTTCTCGGACCAAGACCTCTCATCATTTTAGGCTTTCAAACTTTATCCCACGCCACAAGACTAATCCTTTTCTTCTCTTCAACCCCCGACCAGAGAAACCTTTTCTAGATTTTATCAATTTCAGAAGCGATTTTGTGAGGAATTTTAAACATAATCATAGCATAAAAAGGGATATTTTGAAGATTTGATTTCAATAATTGATGTTTCCCAAAATTTATTAGAAGGGCCCCTTTAGTTTTGTAAATAGGTAATTTTTCAATCAACATCTCTCTGTTGAAGTTCACCGTCAAAGGTATGATCTCTTCTATCACTTGCACTTTAGTTTTGTAAATAAGTGTCAAAGATATAAGAACCTTTTCAATAAATTCTTCAATGTAGGTTCCTCCATAGTTTCTAATACCTATAAAAACCTCATTAACCCTCTCTATATATTCTCTAATAGTCTCATCATCTTTCATTTTCAGTATTTCCATCTTTGTCTTCTAGTTCTCTAACTTTCATTTCTTAGTAAAATTATCTTCATCATATAGTATTTAACCTTTGTTAATTCACCTTTAGAGAATTCACTAATCAGTGCTTCTCTTTCAACCATGTTACAAGAAAATAATTTATTTTCATTATCAATAGCTTTATATAATTCATCTCGAGTCTTTACCGACTCATTTTTCTTTATAATATTCAATTCCCAAAAAAAATAGATGAGTTATCATCTTGTTCTTCCAACTATCAAAGTTTTCAGGATCAAACTTTATACTTTCCTTCCTATAGAACACCATCTTCAAGATCACCTCACGATGTTAAAATTTCTCTCAAAGGACCTAAAGCTTTAATACCAATTGTTAGAAATAATAGATCACCAATAAAACTGAGGGGGGGATCAATTGTATGGAAAACACTTTTTACTTTATAAACCAAATGATAAATCCAATATTGAACACAATAATAACAACACCATAACACAACCAATTGTTGTTGATGAAACCCTGTTAAGGGAAAAATCCCAGTGTGAATTAGTACCCACAAATAATGTATTGAAAGTATAGTATCCCTGTTAGTTGATTTATCCCCGTTAGGAGCTAATTATTATATATAGTACATAGTCCTTGTTAAATGATAGACCCTATTAAGATTCAAGAGAAACAACATGCTCACTACCTAAAAATTGTTAAATCCACCTTCATGACTCACTGTCTGAGATACAGATATAAAAAGATATAATATCTAGTGAACCGACTGGTAGCAACTAGATTTTCTTAAATAGTTACAATGAAATTCATCAATCACTATATCTTCTCTACATCCAGAAGACTTCTCAAATACAAGCTCACAACTTCAACATTTCATTGTCCACACTCCTTATCAATACAATAACTCTCCTTTTTCAAGTTTACAATAAGAAATTAGGTCGGCCAATTAAGACTTCCCCAATGTACAAACCATTATATAACGCCTTTCTAAGATAAAAATGATACCTTGAACATGTCAACATCAATTACAAATCATAAAATATAATACAAGATCCATAATTCACACTTGCCATCCATAATACATGCTACATCTCTAAAGTCAGCCCCAAATAAGTCTTTTCCAGAACACATAGAATAACTGGTGTCACCAAGAGTCTTGCGACCCAAGAATCATTAAAAAAAAATTCCTCAATATGTATACTAACATTCCCCAATCTCGCATAACATAAAACATGCTTGCATCCATGCTATCCACCAAAATTAGAGACCAACACTATCATAATTCTCTATAACTATTCTACAAACAGTCTTCACCAAAACTGTTTTAACTAAAACAAACAGAAACACAAAATCATAGGACATTAGATATAAGATCACATCTTGTCTGTTTATATATATATACATACATATATATATATATATATATATATATATATATATATGTTCTCACATACTCTGATAGTCCATATAGTGTATGTACATGACTATGAGTCTTGCTTGTTCCTGAGACAACTAATCTGACTGGGACTTCAATAGAACATGTGTTGACATCAAATGATAACACATGAATGTAAGCTACTCCAACAAAATCCAATTCCAATAGGTTCCTAATTTGGATGGTTATAGATAGTGTCCTATTCATGTGACTGAGTCACCTTGGGTTATGTGATCAATTTTTTTTTTCATGTTACATATTGTTTTTATTATTATTCTTATCTGAATTGATGGTGTAGTGTGTTGTGAAGGATCATGGTGTGATTTATGGATCTGAAGCATGTTTGAGGATGTTGTTATTGATAATTACTAATAAAATGGATTACATTATGAATTGAGATATAATGAATTAATATTTTATAATTAGGTCCCTAGCTGACCTAGTTGACATAAATTTTATGAAATGTATAAAAGATGTAACCATTTGTAAATGTAAATGTGTGTGTGGTATGAAAGAGTGAGTGGAATGAAGTATCAATGGAATTTGAAAATGAGGCAGAGTTTTGATGCACTTCATTAGAACTATATTTGCATAATAGAGATTTTATCTATCATTTTGTGAGTTGTGGACTATTGTCCATTATGATTTGTAATAACAGATTGTTTTAAGGTAGTGAGCCTTCTTTTGGGTTGAATTACTTGTTGTATTTGAGAAATAATTTCTAGGAAGCGTGCCTGAATGCATGTGCATTCCCATTTTATTAATACTAAAAAGGTATAGTTGTTTTAACATATTACATTCATCTTGTGGGTTTGATCCCCACCATTGGTTTTCCCTTAATCAAGTTTCCATGTCAAAAATCTTGGTGTTGTGTGTTCATTAATGTGTGGTGATCTTGCATTCGTGTTTATCATTCTTATATGATATTAATTTTATAATTTGGATAAATATTTGGAATTTTGGGACACAAGCGATTCACCCTGCCACCCTCAGTTGTGTGTGTTTCCTTGATTCTAAAAATTGGTATCAGAGCTAAGTCATCTTTTGGAATACTTTAAGAAGGAGACTCTGGTATTAAAAGGTACTAAGTATTCAATATAGAAGGGTAAAATGATTACACACCTAGATTGATTAGAGAAGATTATTGGGAATTAATAAACAAGTATTAAACCCCTCCTTTCTATCTTTCTACTATGGCTCCTGGTGAGAAGAATCAATTTGATTTCAAAATGAAAATAAAAGAAGCCTTATTGAGTACCTTGTCAGATGTAGAGTATAAAAATGTTATGGAATTAGAAACTACACATCAAATATAGATGAAGTTAGAGGCCATATATGAGCGAGATGCATATATGAAGAAAGCCAAGTTAAAAAATTTTAAAGGGTAATATGAAGCATTAAAGATCAGTGGAGATGAAAATGTCACTTCCTATGTTCAAAACATTACCAAACTTGTTTTTGGAATCAGATGCACTGGTAGAATATTGGAAGAAGAATAATTTTTTCTAAAATCCTAAGATCCTTTCCTCCTACTTACATTCACAAAGTTTCTACTATTGAAGAAATAAGATCCATGGTACCTCTAACAAGAGACACATTGATTGGTAAGTTATCTACTTTTGGAATGAGATAATTTGGAGATAGTCTTCCTAAAGTTTAACATGAATTTAGAGATGATTCTTCTAGGGATAAGAAAAGATATGAACCTGGAGAAATTTCATCTAAGTATGTATCCAGATATGCTAAGTAATGGGAAGAAATTTAGGAAGAAAAAATAAATCTTGAAGACCTTAAAGCTCTAATTGCAAAGAGACTACTTAAGGGATATTTTAAGTATCAAAGAAAGTTACCTTTTAAATTTTTTTCATGCAATAAGATTGGTCATATCGATTCAAGATTTATGGATAAATAACCTAAGTACAGACCTCGTAAATTCAAGTCCAAATATCAAAAGAAGTTTTATTATATTTTTATGGAGGTGTAACTGATGATGACTTTAAAAAGAGACAAGATGAGATTGTATTTATTGCTATATAAGATGAGAATCCTAGTTTATTTAATGAGGAAAAAGCCTTGGATTCAAATGTGGATAAAAAGGATCAATGAGTTATTGATAATGATTGTTCACAACACATGACCTAGGATAAAAAAAAATTTGTGATGTTGGATAAGTATGATGGTGGTGTTGATAGATTCAATGATGAAACTAGTTGTATGATCATAGGTAAAGGTTCAATTACTCTTGATGGTAAGAATAACACTGATGATGTTCTTTATGTTGAAGGTTTGAAGTATAATCTTTTGATTGTTTGATGACTAGTTGATAAAAGGTTATAACTTAAAATTTAGGGATGGAATGTGAAAAATTATTGGAAGCTCTGGAATTGAGATTTATACAGGTATAAAGACTAAAGGTAATGTATTTTAATTGAAAAATTTAGAGAATAGATGTCTAATTTCTAAGATTGATGACAGTTAGTTGTGGCACCAGAGATTTTTTTATGTAAACTTTGATAACATTTTAATGATAAGGACTACAAGAGAAGTAAGAGATCTACCTAAATTGTTGAAGCCTATTGATGCAATGTATAAGGAATTTCAATTGGGTAAGCTAACTAAATCTACTTTCAAGAGAAATAACTATTCTTCAAGTGGATTGCTAGATTTGATTCATACTAACTTGTGTGGCCCTTGAAGAAATAGAAGCTACTATGGGGCCATGAATTTCATTTTATCTATTGATTATTATTATAGAATGATGTTGGTTACATTTTTGAAAGATAAATCTAAGGCCTTTGATAAATTAAAGATTTTCAAAGTTATGATTGCAACTGAGAGAGGTCAGATTTTGAAATTTTTCAGATTGGACAAAGGTGGAGAGTTTACTTCTACTAAATTTAATTCTTTTTGTAAAGAGAATATAATAAAAAGGAAAATATATTCTCCACAAACCACACAAAAGAATGGTGTTGAAGAGAGAAGAAATAGAGCTATCCTTGACACTTGAAATTGTACTTCTGGGAATTGATTATGTATCAAATTTTGAGTCAACATTTTGGGTCACACTCAGTGAACCATAATCAAAACAGAAAGCTCAAGAAGAAAAAATATATGAGATCATATGTTTTCTCCTTGAGTTCTCTCTCTTGATGATAGTTCACTGAGTGTGACTAGAAATGTTGACTCAAAAGTTGATACACAATCAAGTTCCAGAAGCACAATTTCAAACATTATGGATTATAGAAACCTACTAGCACTTATCCTTGAGAATATAAGGGTGATAATAATTGAAGGATATGCACACCATATCCATTGGAGAGAAGAATTTAGAACTTCATTTTATACATAAAACCACCTTCAAATAAAGAAAGGTACTGGTAAGACATGTTATGAACTTTTGTATGGTCATGTTCCCATAGTGAAATACATTAGAATTTTTTGAAGCAAATGTTATATCAGAAGAGATGAAGATTTAGGGAAATTTAATCCTACATGTGATAAAGGTATCTTTCTTGGTTATTCTACAAAAATAAAAGAATATAAATTTTATAATAAAAGGTTGAGAAAGATAATTTAAAGTGTGAATATTAAAGTGGTTTAAAGTTATCAGATAAAAACTAGATATTAGAGATATGAATCAAATGATGAAGAAGACAATCAGACAATGGAAGTACAAAATCATAATGCTATAGTAGAATATGTTATATTATGGTGAATGATGAGGAACGTACTATCCAGGAAAGTGTTTTACCTTTCTGCAATGCATGGGGTTCGGGGGCAGAGCCCCTGAGGCAAATTTTTTGAGACTTACTTTCAGCCAATTTCTGGGACGACATGTTCTAACCCTAAATCGACATAAATATTGTATAAATTGGCTTAGGTTTAGGGTTGCATTATTATTGTGTATTTTTTACGATGGTATTGAGCCATAAGGGATTTGCACATTGTGATCATATTGTAATCGCTAAAAAATAATAATAAGAGTGGATTTTTGTGTTTGGTGGGTGTAGCCAAGGGATTGGGTGAACCACGTCAAATCTTTGTGTCTTTTGTTCTCTTCTATTTTGGTTTATTATTCTCTAATATTGGTTATATTTTTGCATGTACTTTTTATTTATTTCTTGTTAATCCTAACAAGTGGTATTCAAAGTGAGGTTGTCTTCAGTTATCCTCTGTAGTAAGGTCTCACAGTTTAGTGGGAGTCTTGCGGTTGAGTGAGAAATGGTAGATGAGGGTATATTGAAGGTTTATAAATTAAATGGACAAAACTTTTAGTTATGGAAAATGCAGATGGAGGACTATCTCTATCAACAGGATTTATGGCAAAAATTGGGAGTAGTGGCCAAGAAAGATGCAGCTATGTCTTAGGAGGGTCCATATATTTTGGATATAAAGGCATTTGGTAGCATTCTCTTATGGATAGCATAATTAGTGACATTTAATATTACCAAAGAAAAGATAACTAAAGAGTTGATGGAAACCCTAGCAAAGTTGTATGAAAAGCCTTCTACTTCGACCAAGGTATTTCTTATGAAATATTTATTTAATATGAAGATGGTAGAAGGTGGGTCAATGAATGATCATTTAAATGAGATTAATAAAGTTACTAGTCAATTATCTTATGTGAGTATAAATTTTTATGAATAAATTATGACTCTTTTGATTCTGTGTATATTAAGTTTGATACTTTTATGAATGAGAATGGATACACTTGATTTAATTCTGACCATTGTATTTATTTCAAGAGTTTAAATGAGGAGAGCTACATTATTCTATGTTTATATGTTGATGATATGCTTATAGCTGGGTCTAACATGGATCATATTAAGGGGTTGAAATAATAGTTAGCAAAATATTTTTCTATGAAGTATTTGGGGGCAGAAAAACAAATCCTTGGCATGAAAATTTGAAGAGATATGAACAACAAAAAATTAACTCTATCTCAGGTTGATTATGTTGAAAAGGTGTTGCAGAGATTCTCCATTAAGAATGCCAAATATGTCACTACACCTTTGCCTGGTCATTTGAAATTGACTAAGGAGATGTGTCCAAAGACACCAAAAGAAGCTGAGGAGCAAATGTCCAAGATACCTTATTCTAGGTATGTACTAGGTCAGACATTTCACATGTAGTGGGACTCATTAGTAAGTATATGAGTCACCCTAGGATTGAGCATTGGAATGTAGTCAAATGGATTCTCAGATGCTTGAGAGGTAAATCCAATAAGTGTTTACACTTTAGGGGCTCTACTACTACTGTTCATGGCTACGTCGACTCAGATTTGGTAGGAGATATAGATACCAGGCAGAGTACTATTGGTTATGTACTTACTATTGGTGGGACAATAGTGAGTTATATTTCTCAATTACAAAAGGTGAATGCTTTATTCACTATAGAGGCAGAGTGTGCTTCTGCTACAAAGGTATCCAAGGAGATGATATGGCTTCAATTATTCATGGAAGAATTGGGACATCCAGAAGAGCATAATTATCTGTATTTAGATAGTTAGAGTGCCATTCATCTTGCGAATAATTTTTCTTTGTACTCAAAGACAAAGTGCATACAGTTACGATATTATTTCATTCGGTAAGTTTTGGATCATAGACAATTAAAGCTTGAAAAGATACATACAGATGATTATCTAGTGTATATATTTACAAAGGTTGTGACAAGGGAGAATCTTAATTCTTGTTTATCTTTGGTTGGTCTTGTACATTGAATAGACTAATAGAACAAAATAGTTCAGGAAGGTTGGATCCAATGTGAGCTTCACAGGGTAGCGGTTTAGGTACAAGATTAGTCTCCAAGTGGGAGAATTTTTTGTTTATGTGGAGTCTGATCAGTCCCCAAGTGGGAGATTTTTATATTGTGGTGACTGATCAAGAAATTATTATCCAGGAAACAGTTTTACCTTTTTGCAATGCGTGGGGTTCAGGGGCAGAGCCCGTGAGGCAAATTTTTTTGAGACTTATTTTTGGCCAATTTCTAGACCCACATGTTCTAACCCTTAAGTGGCATAAATATTGTATAAATTGGCTTAGGGTTAGGGTTTCAGTATTATTTTGTATTTTTTATGACGATATTAAGCTTTAAGGGATTTGCACATTGTGATCAGATTGTAATCACTGGATAATAATAAGAGTGGACTTTGTTGTTTGGTGGACGTAGCGCAGAGATTGGGTGAACCATGTTAAATATTTGTGTATTGTGTTCCCTTATTTTTTAGTTTATTATTCTCTGATATTGGTTATATTTTTGTATGTAATTGTTATTTTTGTCTTGTTAATCCTAAGAGAATAGGATGGAGAATTTGTAAATGAGGAAGAGGTGAAAATACAAGAGTCTACTACTAATGTATATCCAAAGACTCCAAGGCATGTAAGGTTTAAATCATTCATAAAAATAGATTATTGGTGATAGGAATTAAGGTTTTCAAACTAGAGGAAGAATTGCTAGAAATGAAATCTCTTTGATTTCCAATATTAAACCTAAGGATGTTGATGAAGCATGAAAATATGAAAGTTGGGTTAAAACTATGGAAGAAGAGTTGGAATAGATTGAGAAAAATAAAACATGGATTTGTCTTCCCAGACCTAAGAACAAAAATATGATCAAACCTAAATGTGTATTCAGAAACAAATTGAATAAAGAAGGTGAACTGGTTTGGAACAAATCCAAACTTCTTTGCAAGTTATACTCATAAATGGAGGTATTGATTTTGAGGAGAGCTTTTATCTTGTTTCTAGAATTGAAGCTATTATGATATTTCTTGCATATGCTATATACAAATTTATTTTTTGTTATATTAGATGGATGTTAGGTCCTCATTTTTTAATCAAAAATTTTGAAGATGAATTCTATGTTGAGTAGCTTGATGGATTTCCTTTGAATGATGAAAATGGCATAGTTTTTTGATTGAAGAAAGCATTATATAGATTGAAAAAATCATCTAGATCCTGGTATGAAAGGTTCAATAAGTACTTATTTAGATTTGGCTTTGGTAAAGGTACCACTAATAGAAACTTATATTTCAAAGTTGGTCAAGATAATATTTTGACTGTTGAATTCTTTGTGGATGATATAATTTTCTGGAGAAAATGACAAGTTGAGAAAAGAATTTTTTGATGAGATGAATACAAAGTTTTAGATGTTCATGATAGGTGAGATGAAATTTGTACCTAGTCTGCAATTTAGACAATATGATAAAGGTATTTCCATATCTCAGTCCAAGTATGTAAAATAATTTTTAAACAAATTTTTTATGGATGATTCAAAACCTTTTGGAAATCTTACATTTACGTCTTGCAAATTTACAAAGGATGATGAATCACCTAAATAAAATCAAACAAGATACATATCAATGATCACTGACATATTATACTTAACACAAAATATACTTGATATTATGAATTCTATTAGCATTGTTGCAAGATTTCAAGAAGAACTGAAGGAATCACATGGTGTTGCTATTAAGAGGATATTCAGATATTTCAAAGAAATAGTTGATTATGGCTTATGGTATGGTAAGGATGATGAATTTACATTGAATACTTATACCAATGTGGACTGGGAAGGTAATGTGGATGAAAGAAAAATCACAAGTGGTAAAGCAATATTTTTTGGAAAAAGGTTAGTTTCATGGGCAAGTAAAAGAAAAATTGTATTTCATAATCTACTACTAAAGATTAATATATTGGTGTTGTTGTTAATAGTACACTCATGATATGGATGAAGAAAATATTGAAAGATATTTGATTAATTGTTGATGATCTAGTTACTATATGTTGTGACAATTAAAGTGCTATCAATATTTCAAAGAATCCCATGTTTCATTCAAATACAAAGCATATATCTATAAAATATCATTTCTTGAGAGACAAGGTTAGTGAAAAATAATTTAGATTGGAGTATGTATCTATAAAAGAGAAGATTACAGATATCTTGACAAAGCCCTTTCTAAAGGACACTTTTGAGTATCTCTGAGGTAAGCTTGTGGTAATTGCTCCTCCTAATCAAAGCTAGAGATGCATTGATTTGAATCAATAGAGTGTACTTATAGAGATCATTATTGATTTGGATTTATTTTTTGGTCGCTACTACTCAGGGGGAGTATATAGTTGGATGAGTCGGATATTCAGATTTGTGAGAGAGATGTTTGTTTATATTTTCTTCTTCTATGACTTAGTGCATATATGTACCCTTTTCATTGATGTCAAAGGGGGAGGAAGTGTTATTCAAAAAACAAGTATGCGATTAAGAGGGAGAGATTGTTCTTGGGTGATGAAGGTTTGTTAGAGAGACTCTAATAGATATATTGTGGATATTGTTGGTATGGTTTCTTTGTGTATTGATAAATTATTTTCCACATCATATATTTGTATCAATTACAAAGGGGTATATTTTTGGATATTGTTGGATATCATGCATATATGTGCTAACATTATTATTTTTCATTCATGTCAACATATTTCTACTATTGATTGGAGTGTTCCTTCTTGTTTCTGGTATGTTCAGTGAGAATACTATTTTGGTATGGCTAATCTATTAAAGATCATATGTTTTGAAGATAAATATGGTTTTAATGATGTACATAGTTGATATATCTCAACTTATAGAGGTCTGCATGATGATTTGAGTGAGCCATGAATGATTTATCATAGACTTGTATTTTTGTTGACTAGGCAGAGATATTATTACTATTCTTGGACTAGTGTGGATCAGTTATGAAATATTGTTAGTTTCTAACATGGTGGTGAGTTCAAGATGTCAATTATGAGTCCTCAACTTGATTGGTTCATAATTTGGATGCTGGAAACTTATCTTTTTTTAATGATAGAGGTTGTTGTTTCATGTTCCATATGAAAAATGCAAAGATAGTTATTAATTCTGAGACAATTTTTCTTGTTGTTGACTTAGAACAATGTTTCTAGATTGTGTCATATTATTGTTTATGGATTGCATTGGGTTATGTGATAAAATTTGGTGATTATTCATGTTATGTGTTTCTTTTATTATTGTTCTTTGCCAACTTTATGGTATAGCATGTTGTGAAGGATCATGGAATGATTTATGGTTTTGGAGTGTTTTCGAGGATGTTGTTATTGATCATTGTCATGTCTTAGCCAACATTTAATTGATCACACTGTGTATTGAGATCTAATGAATTGATATTTTTTAATTATGTCCTTGGACAACCTAGTTGAAATAAAGTTGATGAAATGTATAAAATATGTAATCATTTGTAGATGTGAATACATGTGTGGTATCTAAGAGTGAGTACAAATATGTATGAGTGGAATCTGCAATGGAGGTGGAGATTTTATGCACTTCATTAGAACTATATTGGCATAGAGATTATATATACCATTTTATGAGTCATGGAATCTTGTTCATTATGAATTTTAATCAAAGATTTTTTTAAGGTAGTGATCCTTTTTTGTCTTGAAGTCATTATATTTGAGCAGTGATCTCTAGGAAGTATACCTGAATGCATGTGCATTCCCATTGTATTACTCATAATAGGATATAGTGATTTTAATAGAGTACATTCATCTTATGGCTATGATCCCCATCATGATTTTTCTTTTAACCAAGTTTCCATGTAAAAAATATTCATGTTATGTGTTGATTAATGTGTTTTGATCTTGCATTCATGTTTATCATTCAAATCTGAGATTAAGTTTATAAGTTTGATAAAGATTTAGAGTTTTATGACACAACTAAATCACCACCCCTTATTTGTGTGAATTACCTTGACTAAAATGTATCTTCCATCTCATAGTACTTATGTTGGATGGGTTCTTTGAGAGGTGTTGACATTTATGTTTTGTCATTGATGTCAATATATGTTTTAGTTGAATCCTCAGAAAGATTGTTTATCACTGGTACATGGAATATTGGCACAAATATATAGATATTGTATCATATTTTAGAGCATGCGAGAATGGATATGTATATAGGGATGAGAATTGATATCATATCTAAGGTCTCTTTTCTTGATCTTACTATTGGAATAATTTATATTTATTTTGGTGAAGACTGGGTACATAACACTGACAAAGAATTATGACAGAGTTGATCTCTGAGTTTTGGAGATAACTTGGATGTGAAAATGAGTTATGATTTGCAATATTAAGATGTGGTACAAGACATGTTAGAGAAATTTACTTTTGATTTTCTTGGTCACTGTGTCCTTGGTGACATCAGATGAAGCATGCGATCTTGTGAAGATCTATTTGTGGCCGACTACAACGATGAAATGCATTTAGAGGATGGTGAGCATAGATTATGGAACTTGAAGTATAATTAATGAGTTTTAATTATTGATTACTTGTGTAAGGTTCCATGTGTGTCTTATCAAGGGTCTATATATTTTTTGTACATTGGGGAAGTCTTAACAGACTGACCTAATTTTTTATTGTAAAATTGTACAAAGAAGAGTTGTTTCTTGATGATATTATAAGAACAATGGAATGTGAAAGATATGAGCTTGTATTTGTGAAGTTTTTTGATCTAGAGAAGAGATAGTGATTATGATGAACTTCATTGGAACTTTTTAAGAAAAGAAAGCTGTTATCAGCCAGTTCACTAGTTATTGTTACCCTTATATCTATATTTCAGGTAGTCAGTCTAGAAGGTGGATTTAGCCTTTACGTTTGGGAAATGTGCCTTGGTAGTGAGCCTCTTATTTCTCTTGAATCCTAACAGGGTCTTTCCTTTAACAAAGGATGTGTAATGTATGTAATTTAATCAGATCCTAACAGGGCTAAATCTCCTAACATGGATACAATACTTTAGTTACATTATTAGTGGATGCTAATCCCCATAGGGTTTTTTCTCTTATCATGGTTTCCTCGACAAAAAATTCTTGTGTTATGGTGTTACATTTCAAGTGTTCATGTTTGCATTGAGTAATTGGTTTATAAAGTTAAATTTTCAAATATTTGGATCACAACTGATTTACCCCCCCTCTTAGTTGTGTTGGTGGTCTATTATTGGTAACAACTAGTATCAGATCTTGTGGTCCTTTGATAGAAATATTAATAGCTTGAGGTGATCTTGAATATTGCGTACAATAGGAAGGAGAGTCCAAAATTTGATCCTAAAAATTTTCATAGTTGGAAGAACATGATGAAAACTCACCTACTCTGCTTAGGGATTGACTACTAGATGATTACTAAGAAGTATGAACATATCTAGATTGAAAATGAATTAGAAACTTCAAATTCATAAGAAAAGAAGTTATTTTGCAGTAATATGGTTGCAAGAAAAGAATTGATCAATGCACTCTCTGAGGGTGAATTCACGGAGGTTAAAGAATCGGATTTTGCACACAAAATATTGCAAAGACTAAAGGTACTATATGATGGAGATAAGTTTACTGAGAAAGTGAAGTTGCAGAATTGGAAGACTAAGATGGAATGTTTAAGAATGTGAGATGATGAGAATATCATACCATATGTACATAGGATTGCAAAGGTTGTTACAGGGATTAAAATATCATGAGGCACATATACTTAAGAATAATTGATCACAAATATTATCAGATCTTTGACATCTGTCTACAAAATTAAAGTGCAAGCAATAGAAGAGATCATACCTTTGTCAACAAACTTCAATAGAGAGGTATTAATTTCTAAGTTGGCCACCTTTGAGACCACAGAGATGGGAGATACATTACCTAAGGTAGAATCTATATTTTAGGTGACTGTGCACAATGATAAAAAACCTATATAAATGTTACTATGCTAGTGATGCTCTATTTGATGATGATATTGTGGATTATGATGAAATTGGACTTATTTCTATTAATGATGATGATCCTATTCATTAGGAAAGAGCCTTGGGTTCACATATTGAAAATAAATATGAATGGGTCATAGACACTAGTTTTTCACATCCTATGACTGTGATAAAATACATTTTTTTGAGATAGATAAATACGATGGTAGTGTAGTCAGATTTTGTGATAACACTCCAAATTTAATCATTGGAGTAGGTTGAATTACTCTTGATGGTGAAACTAATACTGACAATGTATTTCTTGTTGATGGAATTCATAATAACTTGTTGAGTATTGGACAACTTGTAGACAAGAGATATCATGCAAAGCTCAATGATGGAAAATTTACTATTAGAAGTCAGTCAGGATAGTTGATCGCATGAGGTAAAATTTCAAGAGATAATGTGTTTGAATTTAATACTACATAGGCTACCTATATTTTTTTGAAGGTTGACGATAGTTTCTTATGACATAAAAGGTTTTTTCATATAATATTTGATAACATTGTGAAAGAAAGTATGAAAAATGAAGTCATAGATTTACCAAAAATTGTGAAGCCCTCTAACACCATGTGTAAAGAGTGTGTGATGGGGGAAAAACTATAAGTAGTTTTTTGAGAAAATCTTACTTAGCAAAGAGGAAGTTGGATCTGGTACATAAAAATCTATTTGGTCCTACAAGAACAAGATCTTACTATGGAGAAAGGTATTTTATACACTTTGTTGATGATTTTTCTAGGATTATGTCGGTTGCATTTCATAAAGAGAAGTTTGAAGTTTTTGATAAGGTTAATATTATCAAAGAAAAACTTGAGAATGAAACAGGTTTGAAGAAAATATGTTTATGGTCAGATAGAGGTAGAAAATTTACATTAGATATGTTTAATACCTACTCCAAAGAGCATAGAATATACATACAAACATTAGCTCCTAGGACACCACGATAGAATGGGATTGTAGAGTGAAGAAACAAAAGTATATTAGATGCCAGAAATACTATGTTTCTTGAAGGGAATCTGTCACATGTGTATTGGAGAGAAGGTGTTGGCACTGTAGTCTACACTTTAAACATAATTCAGATTAGAGAAGGTGTTAATAAGACACCTTACGAACATTGGTTTAATCATGCTTCTACTATGAAGTACTTCAGAATATTTGGTAGTAAATATTATACCAAAAGGGATGATGAGATAGGAAAATCTGATGCTGGAAGTGATGAAGGAATTTTCCTTGGTTATTCCACTAAGAGAAAGCCCTATAAATGTTTTAATCTATATTGAAGAAGATAGTTGAAAGTGCTAATGTGAGAATTGATGAGAGGTTTCAGATTGAAGAAAGAATGTATGACTGTAATCATATTATAGAGAATATGGAGATGAATGCAAGTAAAGAAAAAACTCTTGAGGTTGATAATGAAATTGAGGTATGCTTGAATGAATCTACTGAGACTCATAAGACACCAAGGTATGTTAAGAAAAACTATCCTAAAAATAAAATTATTGGTGAAGTAAATAAATGAATGATGACAAGATCTAGAATAAGAAATGAGATTTGTTTGATTTCACAAGTAGAACAAAAAACTATTGATGAGGCATGTAGAGAGGAATATTGGACTAAAGAAATGTAGTAAGAATTGGATCAAATAGAGAAAAACAACACCTTTAAACTCATTCCTAGACCTAAGGATAAGAATGTTATAGGGACTAAATGGGTTTTCATAAAAAAAATGAATGAAGAAGGTATGGTAGAAATGAATAAGGCTAGACTGGTTTGTAAAGGCTACTCACAACAAGAAGGCATATAATTTGAAGAAACGTTTTCTCCTATTTTGTGATTAGAAGTAGTAAGGATGTTTCTAGATCATGAAGCATACAAGAACTTTAAGGGATATCAGATGGATGTGAAATTTGTATTCCTGAATGGAGATCTAGAGGAAGAAGTATATATTGAGAAACCTAATAGTTGTCCTTTGATAGATGATGAAGATATGGTCTAGAATTTGAAAAAGGCATTATATAAAATAAAATAAGCACCTAGATTATGGTTGTGAGATATGAAACTTAGTTATAAAGGAACACAATAATAAATAAAGCATTCAATAACTAAGAATCTAAACTACATACATGGTAAGAAATAAAATGAAAACTTGAAATAAGCTAAATGAAGAAAGTGAAAACCTCCTACAAGCTCATTCAAACTCCATTTTGTTCATTGGATTTGTCCATTTGTTGTGGATGTGTGCTCATGGATGTGCTTCAAGATTCAAGCTGTGATCTCAAACTGCCATTATAACTCTTCTCTAAAAGATGGATTTATGATTTTCTCTCAAAATAACATTATAACTATACATGGAAGGTGGATTGAAAATATGAAGGAAAGGGGTTCCTTATATAGGAAATGGGTAGGAAAACCAAGGGCTCAGACACAAAGTCGAAGAGAGGTCCAAATGCCACTAGAAGATAGCACATGGATTGTGCTTCTTCAAGTGCATCAAATTGTGAAACTTGTCACAAGGGGATTGGGCTAAAAGTAGGGAGGAATATGACCATTTAGGGAAATGGACCAAGAAGCCTCTAGAAGATAAGGCTCATAAAGAGGGTGTAAGAGCCTTAATGAGGGAGGTAAGAGGCTTTTATGAAGGTGTAAGAGCCTTGAAATGCATATGGATAGGCTTGGCTTGAGATTGTTGACTTTGGGGAAGGGATTGAATTCCTAATCCAAAGATTAGGAATGTGACATCATTAGGAAGAGTTTAGGATTAGGGTTAGAGTTTAAGATAGGATTAGTAAGGGTGAAGAGGTTGGGATTAGTTTGAACTCAGGGTTAGGTGGTTGGGATTGGTTATGTTAGCATGTGTGAAGAGGTTGGGTTAAGTTAAAACTCAAGGTTAGGTGGTTGGGATAGGTTAGGTTAATGGTTAAAGGGAATATTAATGAATTGAATTACATAAATAACATATTCATTTAATAATAGGGAAAAAGGGTTTTAATTAATTATTAAGCTATTGGTTACTTTTAATAACTAATCAGGACTATAGCTAATTAATTGAATTAATTAGAGCTAGGGGATGACATTGGTCAATTAGGTAATGTTTAATTACTTAGCTAATATGTCCTAGAAGGCACTAAATATGATAGACATGTTAATCAGATTTAGGTGTCTACATTTTTCCCCTCTTTGACATAGTGTTAGAATAACACTATTTTGAAGACATTTAAAACAATAGACGACGTGAAGATGTGGACGTAGGCAACAAAGTTTCCCCAGAGTGATGATAAGGATAGAATTAGAATAGAATGACCAGGATGATGCCCCCTTGAGAGGTTGATCAGGAGAAAAGGCAAAGCCTTGGCGACATCTCAAAAAGATGGCCAGGAGAGACGTGATAGAAGAAAAGAGGAAGGGGGATAGAAGAAAGAGGGAGGGGATAAAAGAATGAGGGATGTGATAGTTAGGTTTGCATCAAGGGTGAAGGGTTAGGTTTGAGATGGGATTTGATTAGACTAAAAGGGAATGCTTTGCTGGGTATTTGATGGTGGCAAGGATTTTTCTTGAAGCTTGAGCGAGGGGTATTCTGGGATGGAATACTGCCATGTAGTTGAGCACTTATTTTGATATAGCAATGCTAGAGACCATGCAAGGGTTACTAGGAACACGAGGCCTTTTCACTGGTGTTGTAGAGGACTGACACAACAAACATGCGAGGGTTGTCCCAGCATCACACATGGGTCCTAGAAAAAACCCTGGTGTAAAGATGCTGGAAAAGCCCACAAGCAAATGACATTTTCCAAGTGCAGCATGCAAACCCAAACAAATTACATACATGCAAGGGTCATATCTGACTGACTCGCAAGAAGAAAACAAAAAAATTCAAGTTCTCTATCCCAGGTGCATCCATTCGCAGCATACCATGATATAAATAATCATGGCAACCTTGAGGAGGAGAACAACCAAAAGAACCAAGAATGATAACCAAGAACCAAAATCAAATTTCAAGATTAAAAATTCAATAATAAGATGCCTTTTTCCAGAGAGATCAATGATATGGGATGATGTTTGGATTGAGAGTAGATCAAGAGGAAGGATACATCCTACAAGAACCTAGTGATGATGATGATCTAGATTTAGGTCAACAAGAGGAAGGGTAAATCCTCAAGAACCCATTTCCAAAAAAATGATTGGATTTAGCTCAACAAGAGGAAGGCTAGATCCTCAAGGACCCATTTCCATGGAGATGTCAAGTGTGTATCTGATTGGCCAAAGATGTGATGATGATCAAATTGTTGAAATAAGATTTCTTCATAAGGAACTTGATAAAGCACGGGATTCAAGATATGAAACTAGATCACTTTCTACAAGGAGATTGACCAAGGACACGAGATATGTACAAGCGAGACCAGATACAAGGCTAGATTGACACAGACATGATATTTACATGACTAAAGCTCAAGGATTCAGACAGGACCACATATATACAAATGAGACAGACAATTATATACATGACTGATATGTACAAAGGCTCAGGATGTAGGATAGGAGGACTAATGCTGACTGATGCGAGCGATAATGGAACATATAGGAAATATAGGTAATGAGTAGGCCAAAGTGGAGTGGAATGAATGAGATGGAGGAGAATGAGATTTGGATAGATAATGATATGACCCATTATGTGTGACGCCTGATTGCCAGGTTTTCACCACATATCCTTGTCCAAGGCGCCTGATTGCCAATTTTTCACCATTAGACGATTTATTTCTCTTGACCTTTTTTTTTTCTTCTTTTTTTTTTTGGGATTTTTTTTTGGATATTTTCGCTATCACCAAGGTGTTTATTTACCATATTTTCACCAAGACAATGAGTTTTTCAAGACTTTTTACAATGTTTTTGGATTTTTCAGATGAATTAGAATAACTGATCAACTACTAGGCATAGAAGTGCCTGAGATGAATGATATTGATTGGATCATTCAAGGGTTCTCCTTCAGGAGTAGATAACTGATATGCCCTAGAACTAAAGCATGTAGTGACGATATATGGGCCTTGACAAGTAACTTCAAACTTACCCTTCTTTTCCCGATTAGTGCCCACTTTTTGAATCTCTTTGAGCACAAAGTCCCCTACCTGGAACTGACATGGGTGAATCTTCTTATTATAGCTTTTCTTTAATTTATTCTGATATACAACCAGGTGGTCATATGCTTGTTGATGCTTTTCATCAAGGAGATCAAGTTGTGTGAGTCTTGTTACTCTGTAGTCTTCATCTATGATTAGGTCTTTGAGAGATACCCGTAAGGATGGTAGTTCGACCTTAATTGGTAAGACAACCTTGGCACCCTAGATAAGGGAATACATAGTGGTTCTTGTGGGAGTGCAAAAGGAAGTATGATAAGCCCAAAGGGTGGGATTAATTTGGAGGTGCCAATCACGATGAGTATCATTGAAAACCTTATTTAGGATTTTTAGAAGTGTTTTGTTGGTTGCCTCAGCTTGGCCATTACCTTGTGGGAAATATGGGTTAGAGAAGTGATGATGGATGTGGATGCACTCACACAGATTGACCATATGTTGACTTTCAAATGGAGAATTGTGATCTGTGAAAATGGTGGATGGAATGCCAAAGTGGAAAATGATGTGGTATAGGATAAACTTGGAGATTTGGATGCCTGTTGTGAGGGTAAGTGGGATTGCTTCAACCCAATTAGTAAAGTATTCAGTTGCTGTCATGATAAATTTATGTCCCTCAGAGGATAGGGAGTGATCTTACCAATGATGTCAAAACCCCAACATGAGAATGGCCAAGAAGGTGCAATAGGATGTATCTCTTGTGTTGGTGCATGGATCAAATTTGCATGCTACTGACATGGTAAGAATTTTTTTACAAATTCACAGGCATCATGTTCCATAGTAGGCCAATAGTATCTGACTCTAAGAAGTTGTTTATCTAGGACCATGCCACTCATGTGGGCACCACAGATTCCAATATGCACTTCTCATAATTCCTAGGCATCTTCAACTTCATCTAAACACCTAGAGAAAACATTGTGATAACGATGACGATATAAGGTGTCGACTACAATGGTGTAGTGGGAAGCTCTCCGAATAAGGTTTTAGCATTAGGTGTTTGTTAGATGGGGGATATGATACTATTCTTTAGATAAGCATGGATGTCGTGGCACCATGGGGACTGAGGACCAACCAAGACACAAACCTGATTAACGTTATCGCTCTCATAAGTTGGTGCGTGAAGTTACTCAACCAAGAACTCGTATTGCATTGCATTACGTGGTATTTCTAGAAGAGACCCGATTGTAGCCATTACATCGGGAGCTTTTTTTTTTAGACATGGCACTTGGGTGATTTGCAGATTAATGAAATTCTCCTTCATTTTATCTACCATCTCTTTGTAAGGTAACAACTTATCATCTTTTGTTTTGAATTCTTTTAACACTTTCTTTATGATTAGTTGAGAACCACCAAAGACTTCGATATCCGCAATGTTCCACTGGATGGCCATGCTAAGTCCTACAATCAATGCCTCATATTTTTCTATGTTGTTAGTCCAAGGAAATCCCAATTTGAATGATTTTGGGATGTAGTCACCTTGTGGGGTAACAAACATGAATCTAGCCCCAGAACCATGTGATGTATATGAACCATCAAAGAATAACTTCCAGGCTAGTTGTTCTTTGATTATGCATATATTTTCATCAGGAAACTCCATGACTAATAGATATGCATCAATCAATGGTGCCTCTGCTAACTGATCTATGATGACTTGACCTTTGACGGATTTTATGTCAATATATTGGATGTCAAACTCGCTGAGAAGCATTACCCATTTAGCCATGCGGCCTATGAGAGTTGTTTTAGATAGTAGATACTTGAGTGGGTCTACTTTTGAGATAAGCTTGACTATGTGATTAAGCATGTAGTGATGAATCTTTTGAGTGGTGAAGACCACTACTAGGAATGCTTTTCCCATTGGTGTATAATTTAGCTCATGACCCACCAAAGTGCGGCTGATGTAGTAGATAGCACACTCTTTTCCATTGCCATCTAATTGGGACAGGAGTCACCCTAGTGTTGTTGTTGAAGATATATATATATATATATATATATATATATATATATATATATATATATATTTATAATATGATAGGTTTTCCTAGTGTAGGAAGTACTAGAATAGGTGAATTTTCTAGATATTCCTTGATTTTCTCGAAGCTTCTTTGGCATATAGGATCCCATTTGAAACTATGATCTTTCCTCAGCAAATGTGTGAAAGGTTGGCATTTGTCTGCAAGCTGTGATATGAAGTGGCGCACTAATTGAAGCTTTCCTTGTAGACTGTGCAGCTTTCTGAGTGTCTTTGGTGGAGGCATTTCCATGATTGCTTTAAATTTTTTAAGATCTATCTCGATGCCACACCGTGACATGATGAAGCCAATGAGCTTTCCTGATGTAACTCCAAAGACACATTTCTTTGGATTTAGCTTGAGACCATAATGTTGAAGTTGATCAAACACTGCCTCTAGATCATTTAGGTGATCCATTCCATTTTGTGATTTAGCCAATATATCATCCACGTAATCTTTAAGGATCTTATGGATCATGTTGTGAAAGATGATGGTCATGGCCCTCTGATATGTTGCTCCAGCATTCTTGAGCCCAAATGGCATCATGTTGTAATATAAGGTACCCTATGGGGTTGTAAATGTTGTCTTATGTTGATCGTCTTCTGCTATATGGATCAGATTATATCCTTAAAATCTGTCCATGAGAGACAACATCTTATGTCCTGTACTGAGGTCTAGTATTATGTCGATATTAGGCAAGAGAAAGTCATCTTTTGGACATGCTTTGTTGAGATCTCAAAATTTGATGTAGATTCTAATGAAGTTATCCAGCTTAGAGACTGGTACCATATTTTTAATCCAGTCTGAGTAATCTATCACTTTGATGATTCTAACTGCTAAGAGCTTTTGAAGTTCTATTTTGACCATTAATGCAACTTTGGGATGCATTTTCCAGAGCTTTTGTTTGATAGGTTTAATTTTAGGATCCATGGATAAATGATGTACTACAAGTTCTGGATCCAAGCTAGGCATATGAGAGTAGGACCATGCAAAGATGTCTTGATATTCTCTTAAAAGAGCTGTGAAGGCCATTTCTTTTTCTTTTGTCAAGGATGTTGCAATGTGAGTGAAGCGAGGCTAGTCCTTTGTACCCAAATTAATAGGCTGGGTTTCCTCGATGAGAATATATGACTATTCTGACCTATAATCATGGATGATAGGGAGAGGAGAATCTCCATCTACTAGCACCTTAGAAAGGTTTTCACGAGGAGATATGCCTTTTATTTTTTTATTTTTTGATATGATAGTTCCCCAAAAGGGTTTTCATTAAGAGATAATTTTTTTTTTCTTTTTGATTTTTCTTTTCAATTTTGCATCTAGAGTCTGCCTCTCCCCCAAAGTATGCTTCTGGGTTCAAGGTGTATACATGTGTGAACATTTGCCCCCAATCTAGTTGTTGATCTGTAGCTCCCATGAAGTTTAGTAGCATGGCCATTCTTTCAAACTCGTCTATCGGGATGATGCTTGGTTGGTCCCAGTTAATGAGTTCAGGATGGAGGAATGGAAGGTCAATGAAGTGGAGGGATAATTGGTGAATGACAGAATTACCGAGGAAAATTCCATCATCAATATCATCATAAGCTCTCACAATTTTCTCTTCCAGTATATTTTTGAATTCGCATATGTTACCTAGGGGAATGTGATATGTTAGACTGGTTTCCTTAGTGCACCTAGTCATGTTATGGCCAAGGCTAGATGTATCATGTTCAAATCCCAGACCAATGTGATTTTGAAATTTTGCAGGCACAATGGGGGCTCTCATGCCATGTTCTTCAGAACCTAGTCCACATCCTTGATAGTTCAACTTTTTGGTGACCAATTTGTGAGCAAAGGGATATTTATCTTTGAAGTGATTCAGGAGGCCACTTTTAGGAGGTGTGGGATCTTTGTAGAGACATTGATTTATATTAGGTGTTATTTCCTAGCTATTCAGAATTCCATGAGAAAGAAAGGTGGTAGGACCCAATTGCATTAGTTCAGGTGGATTTTGTTCAATGTAACTGGATGGATGCCCATGGGTATGTGGATCAGCTAGGAGGGCTCCAACAATGAATGCATCAGTTAGATTGTATTCTCCATAGCCTTGGTGGTCGATCTTGATAGTGGATAGAGTGGATGCAAGGATGGTGTTTGGATTTGGAAGGGTTGTGGAGGAAATGGCAATAGATGTGCCAAGCTCGGTCCCAGGACAATGATTTGAATCTAGATGGGAGGCTTCCAATGCATGGTAGTATGTGAAGGGCTTGGGATTTGCGTGGATAGTGATCTTGACTTCATTGTGTAGAAAATTAATACACTGATGATAGGTGGATGGGACAGCCTGCATAGAGTGAATCCATGGGCATCCAAGGAGGATGTTGTATGGGAGGTCAAGATCGAACACATGGAAAATTGTCTCTTGTACTACCAGTCCTAGTTGAATGGGTAAGGAGATTATACCTTATGATGTTCATTCTAGATTGTTGTAGGCCTTGATTGTGATGACATCATTCATGATATCAGCCTTAGTGTATCCCAGTTCCCTTATAAACTTTCAAGTACATACATTCAAGGCTGAACCATTATCTATCATGACTCTCTTAACAACATAGCTTTAGATCATGACGATGATGTGAAGAGGGAGGATATGATTGGGCTCAATAGATGGAATGTTAGTGGGTTTAAAAGGTATAGCATAAGATATGGATAAGTGAGCCACAAGGTTTTGAAACTGACTAGGATCTATGTTGTTGGGAACATGTGACTCTTGCAAAGATTTATGCAAGATCTCTTGATGGACATGTGATGTGCGCAAGAGATCCAAGATGGATATTTGGTCAGGTGTATTCCCTAGATGTTCCAATAAGTTATATTGTGCCCGAAAGGATAAGGTAGTCCTAGCACTTGCAACACTTATGCACCCATGATGCATGGTAAAAACACAATTAGTATCACCACCTTTCACATGAATGACATTGATAGATGGCTCGACTTGGGATATACAACCAATGATGCTATCATACTCAACATGAGTAGTGGTGTTATTACTGGTATGAGCACTTTGTTTTCCTTTTTCCTAATTAGATGTTGAGGCAATGTGTGCATTGGTAGGTCTCGTGTTATTGTCATGGTTTAGGAATGCATTTTAATATATCTTCAGATTGCTATTGGGTGAGGTTTTGTTTGTAGATTCTACATCACTATCCTTATGATCAATTAGGTCTTGGATGTAGTATTTTAATTTCATGCACTTGATCGTGGCATGTCCTTTAACACAATGGTAGTCACAATATTTGTTGGCATTGAAGCATTGCGGTTTTGGAGAAGAGTCCTCAAAAGGTTGTGTTGGTGGAGGATATACTACCAGGTTCGTTGTTGCCATTCTTTGGAAAATAACATTGATAGGTTTTCCCATAGGGGTGAACATGTGCTTAGGTGTATTTTGATCTCCTCTTTGGTCTGCTCTGTCCCTACTGGACTGATATTGCATTAGTCTGACTCTAGAAATGTTGGGGATTATGTTGATAATTAGGTTGGTTAGCTTGCTGTGGATGTATGGTTTGTTGTTGTGTGGCTTGGTGTTGGGTTTCTTGGTGATATGTTGGGGGAGGTAGAAATTGTTGATACTATGGTTGTTGATAGGTTGGTGTGGGGGAATTCCGTTGATAGTGTAGTGGTTGTTGGTATGCCTGTGTTGGGGAATTCTGATAGTAGTGTTGTGGCTATTGGTATGTGGGAGTGGATGCTTGAGGACCTTCCATAGCAATCTAGACATGTTTAGTGTCAGTGGCTCCATCAGTTATGACATTCTTGTTTTTATTCCAATATTTGGAGAGATCATTGTTACCTCTATCAGGTTGTGATTCTTTATAGTGCTTTATGGCACCATCTTCTACAAGACCTCTTTCAAGATCCATGCCTTTTATTGTGATGTCCTGATAAGTTTGTATACAATTCATGCGCATATGATAGTCAAGCTTGGGATTAAGGTTGTTAATAAAGATCTTGATGAGATGTTTCTCGGGGGGTTGATAGGACAACCTTGTGGTAAGTCCTTGCCAGTGCTGGAGGTAATCTGCCAAGCTCTCTCCTCCCTTCTATTTGGAATTACATAAATCAAGTTTTTGGAGAGTTCATTCTCAACATTGTGTGTGTACTAGGCCACAAACTTCTTTGATATTTTAGAAAAAGTAGAGATTGTGCTATAGGGGATCTTTTAGAACCACTCAAGAGTGGTTCCTCCTAAGCTTTTGGGAAATAGGCTCATGAGGAAGTTATCGCTATAGGCCACTTCTTGGCATGCCATGTAGAATTCTTTCATGTGGATCATAGGATCTCCCTTCCCCCAAGATTTGTCAAACTTGGGTGTGTCAAATTGCTTGGGAAAGGGTATGGCATTGAGAGATCTATCAAATGAGTAAAGACAAACTTCCTCAAATTTTTAGGTCTTTGCTTCAGTTCCTGCATGTAGCTCTTTTAAAGAATTCTTCATTTCCTCCCATTCTGAATTGGCTGGTGGAGGATTGTTATTTGCTAGCATGTTGATCCTGCTCATGAGATAGGGGTCAAATGGAGCTGGTGAATATAGAGGGTTTTGCGATGTTTGGTCAATATAGATAGGTTGTTGGGGTGATGAGAACTGTAACTAAGGGGAATAGTGTGGTGGAGGGGGTGGAAATGCATGATGTTGTTGTTGTATCTACTGGAAGTATGTCTGTATCTACTGAGGTGTTAGATAAGTGAGCTGAGCCGACTATGCACTTGCCTTGGGTGGTGGTGCCATATTGCAAAAGGATGGTATATAGGTGTTCTCAGGTGGAATACCCCCAGTAGGTAGAATGAAAGAGTTGGGATTGATGGGAACATTGGTTTGCTGTGGTGGAGGGACTAGTTATGAGGTAGCGGAAGATAGCATAGCCAGGTAGTTGGCATAGTTAGGTTGTAGTTGCTGGGTAGATAGGGCAGAATAGTGCATATTTGCAAAAGGATTCACAATTTGTTGTAGCAACTGTGCGATGAGTGGATTGGGATTTTGTGCTAATGGTTGTTTTTGCTGGGTAGGTTGAATAGGAGGTGGTGCTATAGTGAAAGGGTTATACCATGGCTGTGCATGAGAAGCAAAGGGGTTTGTGCTTTGTGGTTGGGATTGTTGGGGTTGTTGCTGCAGAAGAGGTTGTTGTTGGATTGGTTGTTGTTGTGGGATTGGGGGGATAGGAATTTGTGTTGAGGAAAAGGGGTTGAATTGTGGTTGTTGTGTACAAGATGTAAATGGATTGGTGGTTTGTTTCTTTGTAGGTATGCCCAAGGCTTGTATGGCGGCTTGGTAGTTATTTCGAGTGGATGAGGAAGCACCTTGTGCTGGTTGACTATTTTGAGGAAGTGGTGGTCAAGGAATTAGGTTGGATTGTTCTTGCGGAGAACTGCTACCATACATTGTGAGTGTGTTGTTGGCAGAGTGGGGAAAGTGGGCCCTTGTGGCACCAAGGGTGGTTATAGGTGTTGGTAGGTGGCATTCCTATGGCGAAGTATGGTTTCCACTGTGGGTATGTTGTGGAGGAAAAGGGGGGAATGGGCATGGAGATTTGAGTGCTTTGATTTTGTGAACTGGTTGCTTCATTTTGAATGGACTGAGTGGGGACATGTGGAATGTTAGTTTGCGGAGTGTTGACTGGTGGTGGTGGGAAATTGTGTGACAAATCTTGGGATTTCTGAGGAAAGTAGAGCGACTGTGTTTTGAAGAGGTGCAGGTGCTTGCATAGCGATGGGACGTATTGCTTGCACTGTAGATGGTGGATTAGGAGGCAGGGCTCCCATGACTATGAACGAGGTAGATGCAGGTGTTGTGTGCACTATGGAAGGTGGGATGGAAGGTTGTATCATCTATGAGATAAGAGATCCTACTTGCAAGTCTCACTGAAGGGGATCAACAACTTCATTTTGGATAGTATAAGGACTTGCTCCTGAAATTCCCATAGGTTGTGTGATAAGCATGGGTATAATCCAAGGTGGGAATTGGATTCCTTGCTACTAAATATAGGTGATTACCTGATTGTTGTTGTGTCCACTCATGGATCTTACCATGTGAACATGCGCTAGATGATTGATGAATGTTTTGATAGTACTCACAATGGGAATCTCATTAGTGTCTACCCAAATGTGATGGATAGGTAGGTTTTGTCATGGATCAAAGGAATCCATTGCGTTAGAGTGATCTATCATTTGGTCAGATGAACTAGCTGACTGATTAAGTGCCATGTATTTCCTCTTCTTAGTGGTTCGTGTGATGGGTGGCATGAAATGAATGTCCTAAAGAGTTGGATCTAAGATGCAAGATAAAATGTAAGGATTGTTTTAAAAAATACTAAGGATGATGATGCTAAGATGAAAATATAGGATGATTCTATCTATGATGACGGGGATGCTTTTGAAAAGAATAAGGATGACTTGGTAAAAAAAGACTGATTTAAGAATTGCTTTCCTAATGTATGATCAAGGTGGATATGATTTCCAAAACCTAGGATAGACTTGTGGTCTTCGGTTTGATGAGATTCTTGATCAATATGAACCAACCTTTTTCTCAAGGTGATGAGGTCTCATAGATGGAGGAGGTTATCTTTAGAACAGTGTGTCATTCTAAAGATACCTAAGATGATGATCCTTGAGTTAAGATGAAGAGTAAGAAACTCAAAAAGAGGCTAGGATACCAAGTGAAGGATGCAATTTCTAGGATGATAAGGATTACTAAAAGTTGATCCAAGGTTTCTAGGATGGATCTAGGATATGATAAGATTGGTTTAGGATTGACTAGGATGGTTTAGGATTGGTTTAGGATTGCTAAGGGATGATTTAGGATTGAATGCAGATTTATGCTAGGATTATGCTTTGGATGATGTGTGATGTGATTCTAGGGATGACAACTAGGGAAGTCCTAAATGCAGGCGAAGTGATCTAAGAAGAGGAAAAGTGACTAATGATGTAGCTAGTCATATTTCTCATGTGCGATGAAGGTCATGTTCAAATGGTAACTTCTTCAAAAATGGACAATCTTGCAATTGTAAAGGACCTTCTCATATTCTTCACGCTTATGGTTTTCTGCCTTAATGGTTTCAATGATATGTTGATATTGCTTGGCCTTTTTGGTTATGGATTTTTGTTCTCAGTAGATATGTGGAAAAGGAGTCTTCACTTTCTCATGCTTCGAGGAATGTGACATGAGTTCAATTTGATACTTTTGTTGGAATTGACTACGACAAGTGTGCCTTGGATTTTTTCTTTTGGAACAAGTGATGAACTTTTAAAATTTTTGAGCAAACAATCTTGCAAGAGGCAAAGAAACCTTGCAAGAAGCATGAAATGTTGATCTCCTTGGTAAAAGGACTTTCAAAACTTTTAGATTTGTGTATATTCAAGAACTATTTTGCACAATGTTTGTAACACTGAAAACACGTACAAGCACTTTCTACCTTAAGGATGCGGTGAGCTTGAAAACCCTTGTCCACATACATAGGCACACACACAAGAGATAATTAGAATATGACCACAATCAAGCATGTTATGGCTCCATCATGTCATATTAGCTGACTCCAAATACTCAAGGTGGCACGAATGTGTGATTTTATCGGGGAGGTTACTATCTTCCTTGCCTAGCCGATTATCAAGATTTCAAGGATGGATCAGGTAGGTTGCTATATTTATTAGTTGATATTATTTTCATGGTGTCCCCGTAATTATTTTGTATGGCGTGACTCACTTAAGAGCCTAGTTAAATCATATCGATATGCTGGGGAGTTCACCCAGTCTGGACTACCATTGGACATGACCCACTAGAGCTTGAAAGGATATAGACACTCTTTTTGTTAGTGCCTTATTTATATACCAGCTGAAGGTTTTACCAGTTTAGGGTCATTTTCCAGAAGGACTCATGCTTCTTTTGGATAGGCCCCTCTAAGTAGATCTGAAGATTTTTCAAGAGTAGATCTGCAAAAAAGTTCAAATAGTCACAATCACCCTTCTCTTGCACCAACGACCACGAGAGCCAATGGGAGATGATAGTGCGTGAAGTAAGGTTGCGTTCTAAAAAAGGATTTTGTGCAATTGCACCAAAGACATCAAAAAATTGATTGATTATCCGATAAGTTATGCAATGTTTGATTTGTATGCAAAAGTAAACTCGCAAGTGGTTGATTTTAAGTGCTCCAAGTTGAAATATGATTTTTCTTTGTTCAATTGCTTAAAAGCATTGAAGATTTTATTTGTTTGAATTGTTCAGTTTTAAGCCCCAATTTTGAAAGTGTTCGATTGATTGTGTGATTTTAAAAAAACTGAAACAAAGTGTTGATTTGCTTGTGCATTCAAGATTGAGTGTGATTAAGTGTTCAGTTTTAAACCCAAAGTTAGATGTTTGATTGTTCATTTTCCTTAAAGCATTTGAGATTTTTTGCATGTTCATTTTAAGCCCAAAAAACAAATGTTGACTTTTATTGACTATGACTTTTTTACTTTTGGTTACTTTTTGACTTTTGACTTTTGTTGACTTTGAATTTTGTTGATTTTGAAACCCAAAACCAAGTGTGAAATGATGTGAGTACATACACTGTTCTTTTTAAACACCAAAAAGTGAAATTAGAATTTTTTAATTAAAAGATTATGTGCTTTCTTACCAAACTAGATGGCTAACCCGTAGACCTATAAAAATAAATAAAAATAGTTAGTAAGAGTGCATTAGTGTAGGTTTATAGTGCCTTCCCCCATGTTTTTACAAATCATGGTCTCAATGATATAGACCATATTTCAACAAATGGGTAATAGAGAGAAAGTAGAAAGAAGATAGAAGGAATACAGTCTTCTTGTTTGTGTATCAATGATATCATGGAAGCGTAGCAGAGAGAAAGTAGAAAGAAGATAGAAGGAATATAGTCTTCTTTCCTTTTTCAACTTGCAAAAGAAAATAAGATCTTGCAAAACATACTCAAACAACAAAAAAACATTAGCTTAGAGGGCTAGTTTTCAAGAAAAACAATGAAAAGGAACTTGTGAAGTGGGTCCCATTAGGTGTGCCAGAATGTAAGCTATGAAAATTAGTTATAAAGGAACACGATAATAAATAAAGAATTCAATAACTAATAATCTAAGCTACATACATGCTAAGACATAAAATGAAAACTTGAAATAAGCTAAATGAAGAAAGTGAAAACCTCCTACAAGCTCATTCAAACTCCATTTTGTTCATTGGATTTGTCCATTTGTTGTGGATGTGTGCTCATGGATGTTCTTCAAGATTCAAGCTATGATCTCAAACTAGCATTATAACTCTTCTCTAAAAGATGGATTTATGATTTGCTCTCAAAATAACATTATAACTCTACATGGAAGGTGGATTGAAAATATGAAGGAAAGGGCTTCCTTATATAGGCAATGCGTAGGAAAACCAAGGGCTCAGATGAAAAGTTGAAGAGAGGTCCAAATGCCAGTAGAAGAGAGCACATGGATTGTGCTTCTTCAAGTGCATCAAATTGTGACACTTGTCACAAGGGGATTGGGTTGAAAGTAGGGAGGAATATGACCATCTAGGGAAATGGACCATGAAGCCTCTAGAAGATAAGGCTCATAAATAGGGTGTAAGAGCCTTAATGAGGGATGTAAGAGGCATTTATGAAGGTGTAAGAGCCTTTAAATGCATATGGATAGGGTTTTCTTGAGATTGTTGACTCTGGGGAAGGGATTGAATTCCTAATCCAAAGATTAGGAATGTGACATCATTAGGGAGAGTTTAAGATTAGGGTTAGGGTTTAAGATAGGATTAGAAAGGGTGAAGAGGTTGGAATTAGTTTGAACTCAGGGTTAGGTGGTTGGGATTGGTTAGGTTAGCATGTGTGAAGAGGTTGGGTTGAATTAGAAATTATGGCTAGGTGGTTAGGATAGGTTAGGTTAGGGGCTAAAGGGAATATTAATGAATTGAATTACATAAATAACATATTCATTCAATAATAGGGAAAAAGGGTTTTAATTAATTATTAAGCTATTGGTTGCTTTTAATAATTAATCAAGACTATAGCCAATTAATTGAATTAATTAGGGCTAGGGGATGACATATGTCAATCGGGTTATGTTTAATTACTTTTCTGATATGTCCTAGAAGGCACTAAATATAATTAGATGTGTTAATCTTGTTTAGGTGTCTACAATGGTGTGCTCGGTTGCACAAGTATTTACTACATCTTGGTTCTACAAAAGGGAGTGCAGATCCAGTAATTTGTACTTGAGAACTAGTGTATATTGAATCTTTATTTTTGAATTCTTTGTAGATGATATTATTTTTAGAGGAAATGAGGAAATGAGAAAGAAGTTTTCTGAAGAAATGAAAAATGAATTTGAAATGTCTATGATTTGTGAAATGAAGTTTTTCCTTGGTTTGCAAATAATTCAAGACCAACATGGTATTTTCATCTCTTAAACCAAGTATCTTAAGGAATTGTTGTAAGAGTTTAGAATGGAAGATTGTAAACCTAGTGGAACACCTATGATTACTAGTTGTAAGCTTACTACTACTGGTGAATCTCAAATTATTTTTCAGATATAATACCGATCCATGATTGGAGGTTTATAATTTCTAACTCACACAAGACCATACATTTCTAATGAAGTTGGACTTTTTTCAAGGTTTAAAGTAGATCCTAAAGAGAATAATCTTTCTACAATTAAGAGGATATTCAAATATTTAAAAGGAACACTCGAATATGGCTTATGGTATGAGAAGTCTGATAATTTTACTTTGCATGCTTATACTAATGTTGATTGGATAGGAAGTGTTGAAAATAGAAAGAGCACAAGTGGTGGTGGATTTTTCTTTGGAAAGAGGTTGGTTTCATGGTTAATTAAGAAGTAGGATTGTATAGCTCAGTATACTACTGAATTAGAGTATGTTGTTGCTACTATAAATTGTACACAGATTGTGTGGATGAAGCACATGTTGCAAGATATTTGTATTAATTTTGAAGAACCAGTGGTTGTACATTGTGAAAATACAAGAACAATGAACATGTCAAAAGACCTTGTTCTGCATTCAAAAACCAGAGACATTTTAATTAAATATCACTTTTTGAGAGACAAGGTTACACAAAAGGAATTCATATTTGAGTACATCAATCCAAAGGAGAAAATAATAGATATATTCACAAAAAAATTTCCAAAATATTCCTTTGAGTATCTTAAAGGTATTCTTGCGGTGGGAACCCCTCCTTTTGAGAAATAAATGATGTAGAAGTTCATTAGTCTAGTAGCTATGAGATCTATATAAATCACTGGACTTGATGCTTGGATGCACTCCTCAGGGAGAGTGATCACATAACACATCTGAACATATTTGGGTGATCAAGCACTTGGTTGTTGAGGGAAAAAAGATTTGAAAAAGATACACCTTAAAGAGGTGAAATGGTTAGAGAAGGAAGATAGATATGGCACCCTTTTCCATTGATGTCAAAGGGGGAGTAATATAAGTAGAAAAACCTTACTACTTTAGGGGGAGCTATGAAGAGGATATTGAAAAGTGTTACTCCAATTGTACATTGAAGTTGTCATTAGTTATCAAGCTGACATAATAGATAGTCAATGACAGAGTCAACACAAGAGAGTCAGTATATATCACCAAAGTGCAGAGTTAATTGAGAGCACTAATCATGCCCAAAGTTAACTGAGTACAGTGATAACTAAGTAAACAGACTATACTGAGAATAGACAACACCAAGATACACAAGCATAACCAAACACTAGTATAACCGAGATACACTAGTATACACCGAGTACCGAGGAATAGTATTAACCGAGTGGAACATTATCTACATAAAAGTTTGTTATGGCACATTATTCTATGTAACAACTTTTGAGCCAACCTAGATAATGGTTTATACGATCAAGGAGGACATTAATTATAGATTTATAGAATTAATTTTTTATGTCTCCTATGTGTATATGATCAAGGTAAATTATGTACACTGTTGATCTTAGTGTAAGGATATAATTGTTAAATCTTAATTAGGTCACATAATTTGATATATAAATGTATAGATGTCAAATTTAGTTAATTATGTTAATCAATAAATGACCAAGTAGCCATCATACTATAGACATAAAAGATCATACAAGGGATTCAAGGAAAGAGACCACATTGAATAAATTAGTTTATAGAACTAAGATAGGGCTACCAAGTAGAACATAATAGAAGGTATTTGTTGCCCCACTTTTGGTCTGCATACCTTTGAGAGAAATTGGATGTTTAATGTGTAGTAGTGATCTTGAAAGCTTTGTGTGATTCCTAATTCTAAGTCTATCTATCCTCTTAGGATAGGAGGCCTTTATCGGATTTCCCTAAATTTCCTTCTCTTCTATGAGCCGGGAGGAATTGGTCTCTGAGATCATGTTTCATTGGGTAAGTTAAGTTCACAAATCTGGTAAAGGTCATATTTTGAAGGATTTTAACATTGGTTTATATGCACTTGAAGTTTTTGTCTTAAATAATTCCCTTTGGAAGCATGGTGAAAAATTGGTTCTGAGCTTCTCCTTGGCGGAAGATCATTGGCAGAGTGTGTTTTGCGCAACAAATAGAATCTAGAGTATTAGAGCTGAGTGGGAGTTGGAAATGCAAGATTTGTGAATAAAAAAGATTTGGGCATATAGATCAAATATATTCCAAACAAAAGGAATGATTGAATGAGGAAGAATTCAAGATGTAAGCTTATTGGCAGAAAAGAAGAAAATGACTTCTCCACTACTCAAACAGGCGGGTTTCTACCTCCGTAGTGCGTCTTCCACCAAATAATTTTATGGAAGGAATTTAAAGAAGAAACAATCTCATGAGTTATCTAGGGAATAAAGAAAGTGGATGAAATCAAGACATTCTATTTTAGCATCCCAAAGAGCTAAAATTCTTCCTCAGTAGATTTTTGAGTAGAGAGCACTCTGAAGGTATTTCTTTGCCGAAAGGGAAGCGAAAAAGTGATTTTCTGCTACCTCCAAAAAGTTACCATTATGGTTACTAGAGTGAAAGGATGTTTCTTAACGTCCCATAAGGGTAAAGTAATTAATTCAAATAAATCTATTTTACTCTATAACAGACTCTTTCATTAATTTCCTAGTCTTTTCATTCGTGTGGTGCAGGAATTCGACTGTTAAATGTAAGAATTCAAAAAGTTATAAAATCAGCAAGGTATTCTAGACAGGAGCTACCATTTGTTTGATGAATAGCTCAAATTTGAAATTCTTAGTGATAGTTGTTCATTGCTATTGCACTCCTGAGAGATCTACTTTATTCTTGAATCATAATTAGTTGAAGTATGGCTACTAGATTCACAAGATTCGATGGGATGAATGACATCACATCTTATTGGAATAAGATTACAGACACCTTCTTAAAGTTATTCAATATGCAGAACTTTGAGAGCAGATTGAAGGCAATCCAAATCCACCCTATCACTGAGAAATTAAAAGAGAGTGGGTTAGTATAAGTGGCAGGTTTTCCTATTGTCGTTCAAGCTCTCGAGCTTGTTCGAGAATGCATAGCCCGGTATAATCTAGATACCAAGCAAACCCTCCTACCCAATGACATAGTGATTTTGTCCATTGATCAAGATCATTTCTAGAACTCCTTGTGCATTCCAGAGCCAGATGAATATTCAAAAATGACATATAGTTAGATGGCTACCAAATATGTAGCAAAGAGGGCAGCATGGAAGAAAGAAATAATGAAGGCATGGTTTCAAGAGTCGAGGAGCACCAAAGTCAAGTTGCCCAAAACATTATACGACACAAATCTAAAACTAGAGATTGTAGAAATCTTGGTTCTACTCCATATAATCCAAGGTGAGAGTGATGCACTGAACTTCATTGAGCACCATTTCTTTTTAGTCCAGGTGATTTGTTCTCAACGCCATTTCATCGAATGGGTTCTTATAGTAAGAGAAAGTCTTTCCAATGCCCTAAGTAGAGCTAAGCTTCAGAATGATTTCTACATGTGTTTAGTCCTTATTTATATATTGGCCATAATTCAAATTTTTCCAGGGCTTCCTAGATTAGAAGATTTTCCAGGTGATGTTAAAAGCTATGAATTTTTCCCATGCCTGCAATTACATAACAATTATGTTGAATACCTCAGAGTAAATGATTCATTAACAATGAGACTGTGCATGGAGCTACAAGGTTGTCTAGAAAGGAGATTTTCTCTTGAAGCCATGGCTTTTATCAACCAATTTGGGTTCTTTTTCATTTAATTTGCGGATTTCTCATGTATTCATCTTGTAGGATTTGATCACTTATCTTTAAAGTTGCCTAGATATCCTGATGATATGATCATGTTGGTCGAGGTGATGAGGCAGGCACTCCAAGTGAACATGATCTATGTTGATGCTAGGAAGAAGGGATAATATTTTTTTATGACCATTAGAGCCTATAGTTGTGCATCATAGTCCAAGGAAAAGAATGTTATGAAGACATTCTCAAAGAGGTTTCAGTTGGAGACATATGATGTCTTGAGGCTGTAGTATGACCCTGCAAATTAAGCCTAAGATAACTTGAAAATGAGTCGTACAATTCATCATGTTGATGATATTGAAGACTACTGGGCTAATTGCAAAGATGACTTAGAAAGCCGAGAGAGATTCCACACCAGGTTAACCATTGAAAAAATCAAAAAGTTCAAAGTTAACATTGAAGTGGAGGGATTGGAAGATGATGGTCGACATATGTATGATAATACATATTTGGAGAAAATAAAGCCACTCCCTATAAGCTCTGAGCCCATGCTAGGGCAAGCAATTAATGACTTGAAAACCTTTATGGGTGGGATTTACAAAACAATAGAGTAGTGGGTTGAATGGACTGCAAGTAGAAGGAAGAGGTTAGAAAGGAAGCCTCCTACTCAAAGAACATCGACAAAAGATACTTTGAACATTGCAATGAATTATTCAATAATAATCCAAACCATGGCCAAAGGTGCATCTCAACCAGTCGGTGGAGCTGATGAACCTCCTAAGAAAGAAATCCAACCAAAGAATACATGTGGAGAAGGCCCGCTTCCAAACATCGGGTCGACAAAGGAAGAAGATTCTACAAACCTGGCCAAGCCAAAAGAAGAGCCCACTAAAGGTGCAGGACCTAAGAAATTAGCTAAATCCATTTTTATAGATACACAAGTCAACACTTTGAACCAAGATACTCCAATACAAGGATACCTCTAATACCTTAGCCATAGATTCAGAGGAGAGGGTTGAAAAGTAGCAAGAAGTGGCTCAAGTCATTAGATTGGTCTCCTCTTCTCCAACATCAGTAAATCCATTTGCTTCCAGGACCAAATCTATTCCTCCGGTCATCAGGAAGTTGTTCATAGAAGAGGTTGTTTCTACTTCCAAAGTTACCAGTGCTAAATCATGGATAGAACATAATTTAGAGTGGAAAATGAAGAGATCAGAGGAAGGAAATTCCAGCAAAGATACTCTCTCACATGCCTTCTAACCTAGAACCATAGTGGGTACAGAGAAGAAAGTGAAGACAATGTCTACATTGGGCTGAGATCCTGAAATAGGGCATTTCACAATGGAGGTGGCCAAGCCTACAAAGGAAGGTAGAATTAAAGATATGAATTCCTCTAAATTTTAGTTACAGTCATTTGACATGGGGCTCACTCAGCCTGACACCAAAGTATCCTATGGAAGTCCACCAATGTGGTAGTAGAAGAAGAGCTCGGAGAGCTCAAAATTGCTAAATTTCAGCTCAAAGCAGAAGTATCTAAGCACACTAATTCCATCAGATAGCTCATCACTCCATTAGCAAGAGTTCCCAACACCCAGACCAATTTTGATCCTAGTGCTATACAGAACCAAGATATTATAGCCAAGTTGCAAGAGGACAAACATTTTGGGCAAATTGACAGGCGATGGATCGTGAGGCTCGAGTCTGAAGGGCTAGTAGTTGTTGAGCAACTAGATAATGCTCTCTTATGGATAGAAATAGAGATGATTAATATTGATAAGAATTTGCAAACTCTCACATCTGAGAGGGTAAGATGCCAAGAATGCATATTAATGCTTCATGTCATACTAAAGATGAAGACTAAAGAGGCTTTAAAGGCAAATATATTACAGAAGGGAGATGGGCCTTTGATCGAATGGCTTCAAATCTTGGAATTTAAGATCAAGATGATCATCCAAGCTGAAACAGGGTTGCAACAAACAAATGTCAAGATCAAGGAGAAGTGGAGAAATTTTTTTAAACTCCTTCAAGTTCTGCACGTAGAATCATAGACAAGTGGTCAAGGAAAAGAAATGATCAGATTGGCTAGTATGCAGAAATAATTTCCTGATTATGTGCATAAGCTGTCAAAATAGTTTTCCAGTCATTTGAACAAGGTGCTAGAGCTTCAACAATTGAGTGGATGTATCTTTAAAGCCATGGAAGAGCTAAAGGATCAGACGGATGCAATTAAGAGCCTGGCCAAAGAACATTCCAAAGGGCTCATCAGATATACCAATTTCCATGTTAATAGACATGAAGAGCTCATCCAAGTCATTATATATGTCACCGTCTATAGGGATAAATTAGACAAGGGGAAGTAAACTGAAACCTGGATAGATTCCCTCTTGTACAAATTTTTGTTAGTATTCTAACGAATAAACTTTTGTTTATCATTTTTGATTGGAGAAGTGGAACCATTTCAGTTACCCTTTTGTAACGGTCCAACTCTAGAACCCTATATGTACTATTTTCCAAATCAATGAAAAGGTCAGCTAAATTTTTGTGTGAAAGAGCATTTTTCTGAATCAAATTTGTATGTCTCAATGCCATTTTTTTTAACTGCTCCATTGCATTGCATTTATCTATCTATTAAATTTGAATGTTTCTTGGGAATTAGATTTACAGTTTGTGGATTGAACTGGAATTCTGCATTATGATTTAATATAGTTAATTAGGGGGAAATTTGACATTTTTCTGAATCTGGGAGATGTCCATGTGAAATATATTGATTCATTGTCATTTCATTATTAAATCTATAATTCTTTCATTTGTATTTTCATTATCAGTTATTGCATTACCAATTTTAAGGAGTCGTATGATTTATGAGGTCTTTAAACTGGCTAAAGTTAGGATTGGATTTAACCTTCTTGAGCTATTTCCTATCTAGTTTTAGCTTGGTTTACCTCTTCTATTCTCGGGTCAAGAATATACCTTTGTTAGAATAGGAAGAATCAATATTCATTTAAGATCTTTTACTTAAGGGAGTTGTACCTTCAAATTCAGAGGAAAATTAGTTGTTTAGTTATGATTTCCAAACTTTTGTATTCAATTGTTCTTAAATATTTGGGTATTCTATAGTTAAAGCACAAAAGAACAATCTCTTTACAAACAAATTTTTGGCGACTCTATTGGGGAAATGAACATTCGTCATACCAGAAGCATAACATGGAGAAAGATGGTACTTCACCATGAAAACATGATTCATGTGCTCCAACTAAATCTTGGATTCCAAGAGGATCAAGAGGATCTCATTTCCTCACTAAATACTTTTGTCTAGACATACAGAAGAAATACTGAGCACTATATAAATGCTAGTCAAGTGCTAGAATGCAAAGAAGCTAGAATAGAAGCACTTGAAGAAGCCATCTGAAGGAGAAATCTAAGAAGGGCACGATGCCAAGCAGAGTGTGAAGTCAGACTAGAAGACTAATCAGAACCCTGGATTCCAAGAGGTTTCTTAGAAGTGCAAAGAAAGAAGGTGGTACAGACCCATTTTTTGAGAAACTAGTAAACCTTGCTTTTGCCCTACTTGAAGTACCCCATAAAAAAAAAAACAATACTAAAAGAAAAAGTAGACCTCCTTCACCTCCCAAAAAATCAACTCTTTTGTCTACCACTTGTCAAGTGTTAACTTTGTACAGAGTAGTTTCTCCTCCTGTTGTCAACCTAGCACCCTATTTACCTCCGGTAGTTATGGCACTTCGTTGGGCCGCTATAATTGGACCATTGTAATTAGCAGCATATAACCCACTTCCCTTAGGTTCAAGAAAGAATTTTCCCAAATTCTATGGAGATGGGAAAGTATCTAAATATGAACACATTTCCACATTCTTTGCTTCAATTAATATCTTAGTAGTGCGAGAAGAAGATGTGGCCGTTAGATTATTCATTGAAACTCTTGTTGAAGGAGCTGCCAATTGCTTTCACCACTTGACCAATTCCACTATCACAGATTGGGCTTTGATGAGAGCTTCTTTTGAAGGAATATTTAAAACTATCAAAGATGAACATGCACTACTGACACAATTGACCTCCATCAAGAAAGAGCCTTCTATTAGTATGAGATATTTTGTGGCTAAATTCAATAAGTTTGTGAATCGTATCCCAACAGTAGATAGGCCTACTGCCAAGAATTTGAAAACACTTTTCATAAGTGCCATGCCTCCCGACATCAGTTATGATCTAAGGAGAACAAATCCAGCCACTTTGGACCTTGCTCAAAGAACCACGGTGGAATTAGAAGACCACATGATATTAGTGGGAAAATGGAAAAGAGAGATAAAATCTAGAGTCAGTACTAGTAACACAACATCATCAGATGAGATGATACAAAAATTATCCAATGAATTCATCACCTTTAAGAGGCAGCTTCCTATATTTTATAATCCCTATCAGCAAAAATTTCAAGAGCATCTTGGAAGAAACAATAAAGGGAGGAATGTCGATGGAAAGACATTACAGTTGACTACTACACCATAGAGGTTAGATATAGAAGCTCCTAAAAGGCGACACATGTGTGCCTTCCATTTAACTACAGATCATGATGGGGAAATTTGTCCCGATGTAACTTGTGCTTGGAAAATGCATAAGACTGATGAGTGGAATGCTAGAGTGTCTGGATCTGAACCAAATTCATATTCACATGGTGACTCTAAAAACTTATATTTAGAGTATGAATCAGATATAGAACAAGGAGAAGCATGTTCTTCTACCATAGATGGGACCTCCTATACAGTCTTAACCTGAAGTCAGAAAGATAAAGGCCCCACTTCCACATCTCCACCAAAGAATAATGAAGCATCTACTTCTAATTACAAGGAGGCCAATCAAGGAGTAAGGATTATACAAAAAGGTAAGGAGCAAATCTCTTTTGACATTATTCAATTCTGTAGAGATTCTAGAATTTAGATTTCCCCCATAGACTCTCTTAAGTCCAATCCTGTAGAATTGCAAAAACTAGTAGATTACTATAAAGAGCGGAGTGAGAATTTAAATCAAAATGCCATGAATACCATAGAAAATGAGTCTATATTTTCAGACCCAATTGAGCAAGGTGAGCCATCTGTGTTGGCTACTTTCCCAAGCCAAAATCCTAACCCATTCTATGTGTCATTGTATATTAATGGTTGCAAGCTAAGAAATTGTATAATAGACTCTGGAGCCTCAGACAATGTAATGCCATCGACTGTAGCTAAAGCCTTGGGACTTACTCTCACTAAAGCCCATGGTAGGTGTTACTCTATGGATTCCAAACAAGTACCCCTTATCGGGCAAATCAAAGATCCCCAAGTGGCCCTAGCAGCACATCCTAAGAAGAGAATGTTGTTAACAGTACTTATTGTTGATATACCTCCTAGTTACAGTTTTTTGCTAAGGAGTTTTTGCAGAGACCTAGGAGGAGAAATAAAGCTGGATTAGTCTTAAGCTCTTATCCTAGTGGGTAGAAAAAAGATAAAACTAGTCCCTAAAGAGAAAGAAAAATTCATAGTGCTGAATTCTAATGACCCAAAAGCCCAGATTTTATATCAGGAATTAGAATTCGGCAATTATATGTTGTTTACACATGGTCATGACAAGGAAAATGAACTAGGAGAAGAAAAAGATCAGTCTTCCACTAAAGAAACACCATCAGAAATCTGGACCCTCAAATTTGATGGTAGTTGTGCATTGTCAAGATCTGGTGCAGGCGTAATCTTGATATCGCCAGATGGCATATGTGAGCCCATGGAATAAAAATTGGAGTTTGGAAATGCCAATAAAATAGCTGAGTATGAAGCACTGTTGTTGGGAATCATTGCTTCAAAAGAAAGAGGCACAAAATTTTTGAGATCCCATGGTGATGTTGAGCTCATTGTACGACAAGTTAAAAAGCATTACTTTGTAAAGAATCATAGATTAAAGAGCTATAAAAATAGAGTATCGAATGAAATAGAAGCATTGGATGAATTCTTTATTGAATCTATACCAAGAGAATTGAATTCCAAGGAAGATTCCTTAGCAGTGTCTACCTCATTACTCCTCCCTCACCTAGAGTTCAAACATAAGAAGTACCAAGTAGACATCGTGTATCAACCATCTCTGCCTGACAATGTGGAAGATTGGAAAGTGTTTGAGGATGAAAAGAACCTCCTTCTCTGCTTAGAGAGTGGTGGTGACTTCCATAAAGATTCCCCTAATAGTCATAAAGGAAATTGTCATGGCAAGAAGAAGAAAGATAAGTCAGATATCATCCAATTGCAAGGTAATATCATCCCTCTCCACTTAGTTACACTTGAAAAAATCTTCAACGGACATGATACTTTTGTTAAGAAGAAGAAAATTGAAAGAGGTCCCACACTGGCGGGTATGAAGGAATTAATATCAGAAGTGAAAAGAATCCCAAGATGATCATTATTGGAAAATTCTGCACTAAAGAAGAGAGGGAAGAGGCTGGAAAGCTCTTCCTGGAATACCAAGATATTTTTTCCTGGAGTTATGAAGATCTGAAAATCTTTATGAATGGTAAATTCAAACACCAAATTCCCTTAAAACCTGAGGCTGCACCATTCAAGTAGAAACAAGAAAACTACAATCCCAAAGTTGCTGATGCAATATTTAGGGAAGTGGATAAAATGCTTAAAGAAAGGATTATCTACCCTATTCATCACTCTACCTGGGTGGTGAATATAGTACTTGTGAGGAAGAAGAATGAAGAAATAAGGATCTATGTTGAATTAAGGAATCTCAATCAGTCCTCTTTGAAAGACAACTATGCTCTCCCAAACATGGATCATCTATTGCAGATCATAGTTGGAGCTGAGATGATGTCCATGTTCTATGGCTTCTCAGGGTACAACCAAATAGAAGTGGAGAAAGTAGATCAGCACAAAATAGTTTTCACTACTTCGTGGGGCACTTTCACGTACCATAGAATACCATTTGAGTTGATCAATGCCAGAGCTACCTTACAAAGAGGTATAGATATTTCCTTCAGTGATATGAAGAACAAAATAATTGGTATGTATCTAGATGATCTTACTATGTTTTCCAAAAAAAGAGTAGATCATATAAATGATTTAAGGAGAGTATCTCAAAGGTGTAGAGTGGATGAGATTTCACTGAACCCCAAAAAGTTAGTTTTTTGTGTGACCAAAGGGAAATTGTTGGGTCACATTATTTCCCAAGAAGGCATAAGAATTGATCCAGAAAGGGTGAGAGCAATCCAACAATTACACTTACTGGTGAACAAAGCTAGAGTGAAATCATTTTTTCGGTGAGGTAAAATTTCTCAGATAGTTTGTTCCAGATTTTGTCTAAGATTACCAAATGCATAGTGGATATGATGAAAGGAAATGTAAATTTCAAGTGGAATGAATCTTGTAAACAAGCTTTCAAAAGCATCAAGAATGCCATAGCCAATGCCCTGATGTAATGTCATCCAGATTACAAGAAGGATCTCATAATTTATTGTTACTCTTCTAAACACACTCTATCGGCCATCCTCATGTAGGAGAACAAGGAAGGAGTTCAAGCTCCTATCACTTTTATGAACACACCTCTGAAAAATCATGAGCTGAGATACTCTCAGACTGGAAAAACATGCTTTCACAGTAGTAAAGGCTTTAAAGAATTTTAGATTCTACATTTTACACTCTCATTCTCTTGTATATGTGCCTGACATTGCAGTAAAAAGTATATTGATTCAGTAGGACATGGGATGTAATAATAGAGGAGCATGGGTAGCTAAGACACATGAATATGACATAGAAATCAAGCCCACTAAACTAGTGAGAAGAAATGCACTGTGCAAGGCAATGATGGAAAACATATAGGATGAAGACCCTAAAAATATACAATTGTTCCTAGCTGTAAGTATGCAAGATCCCTAGTTTGAGAATATTGTGTATTTCTTGACATACGGTGAATACCCTGAAGGATTAACTTCGAAGCAAAGAAGAGATCTAAAACTGAAAGCTTCTAAATATATAATTTGGGAAGATAGATTGTATAAGAGATCTATAGATGGAACTTTCCTTTGGTGCGTTGACAAAGAAAAACAAGAGAAGTTTTTAAGCGTGTTTCATGATGAAGCTTGTGGTGGACATTTCTCCTAATCAGTCATAGTGTTCAAGATATTGATACAATGCTATCACTAGCCAGGAATGTTTAGAGATGTGTATCATTGGATAGAAAGATGTAAAAAATGTAAAATGTTTACTAGAAAACCATAGTTAGCAGCACTACCCCTCAGACCAGTGATAATTGAAGGTCCTTTTCAATAGTGGGGTCTTGATTTTATTGTCCCTATAAATCCCACGTCTAGCATAGGACATACCTACATAATTATTGTGACTGAATACTTGACAAAATGGGTGGAGGAAAAAGCAACCAAGAAAACTACTTTAGGGGTAGTATGTGAGTTTATTAAAGAGAATATCCTGGTAAGGTTTGGTGTGCCTATTAAGTTAGTTATGGATAATTCCTCATACTTCTCTTCTTAGGAAAGTACCAAATTTTGGTTTGAGTATGGAATTATGATCAGTCACTCATCTGACTATTTCCCTCAAGGAAATGGCCAAGCTGAGTCCAGTAACAAAAATTTTATGAGCGTCATGAAAAATCTCATGCTAGAAAATCAGAGAACTTGGCATAAGAAAATATATGAATCCCTCTAGGTAGACAGAGTGACTCCTAAAAGGGCCATTGGTATATCTCATGTTGGACTTGTTTATGGGATTGAAACCATTATTTTTTTGCCATTAGAACTGGAAACTTGCAAACTGAGAACATCAATAGAAGATGGTATATATGAAGATGGTTTAGAAAACAGTATTCTATACCTAAACAAACTTGGAGAAGAAAGAGAGAAAATGGTAGATCATATCAAACAACATCAAATGCATGTGAAGAACTTTTTTGATAAAAAGAGAAGACCCTATAGATTTATGGAGGGAGATATGGTGTTGTTATGGGATAAGCATAGGACACCCAAAGGTATGCATGGGAATTTTGAAACATTGTGGAAAGGACCCTTTAAGATCCATCCAGCATTTGAGAGGAATTCTTTCAAGCTGAATTATCAAGATGGTGAAGCATTACCCCTAACATACAATGGTCATGACCTTAAGTTGTATTAGATCTTAATTTGAAAGAGGTAACCCCTGTATTGTACCATAGTTACGTTTAGTTCTTTCTTTTGTTTTCCTTAGTTAGGTTTCCTTCTTGTTTTCCTTTCCATGTCTTGTTTTAGTTTTTTTGTCAGCCACCTTTTTTTTAAGCTTTGCAAAACTAGAGATTTGAGTTCCTTTCTTGGACATGTGAATGCCCATGTTCCCAAACATAGCCAGTTGTTGCCCAACTTTGGTCTGCATACCTTTGAGACAAAGTGGATGTTTAATGTGTAGTAGTGATCTAGAAAGCTTCATGTGAGTCTTGATTCTAAGTCTAGCTATCTTCTTAGGATAGGAGGCCTTTATCAAATTACCCTAAATTTCCTTCTCTTCTACGAGCTAGGAGGAATTGGTCTCTAAGATCATGTTTCATTGGGTAAGTTAAGCTCCCAGATCTAGTAAAGGTCTTGTTTTGAAGGATTCTAATATTGGTTTGTATGCACTTGAAGTTTTTGTCTTAAATCATTCCCTTTCATAGCATGGCAAAAAATTGGTTCTGAGCTTCTCCTTGGCAGAAAATCACCGGCGGAGTGCATTTTCCTCAACAAATAGAAATTAGAGTATCAAAGGTTAGTGGGAGTTGGAAACGAGGGATTTGGGAATAAGAAAGCTTTGGAGATTTAGATCAAATCTATTCCAAGAAAAAGGAATGATTGAATGAGGAAGAATTCAAGATGTAAACTTATTGGCAAAAAAGTGGAAAATGGCTTCTCTGCTACTCCAGCAGGCAGGTTTCTACTCGTGGAGTGCGTCTTCTGCCAAATCATTTTATGGAAGGACTTTAAAGAAGAATCAATCTCATGAGTGATCCAGGGCATAAAGAAAGTGGATGAAATCAAGACATTCCATTTTAGCATCCCAAAGAGCTAAAATTCTTCCTCAGTAGATTTTTGAGTAGAGAGCACTCTGAAGGTATTTCTCTGCCGAAAGGGAAGCAAAAAAGTGATTTTCCAGTACCTCCAAAAAATTACCATTATGGTTACTAAAGTGAAAGGATATTTCTTAACGGCCCATAAGGGTAAATTAAATAATTCAAATAAATCCATTTTACTCTATAACGGACTTTTTCATTAATATCTTAGTCTTTTCATTCATGTGGTGTGGAAAATTGGCCATTAAACGGTAAGAATTCAAAAATTTATAAAATCAGAAAAATATTCCAAATAGGAGCTACCATTTGTTTGACAAATTACTTGAATTTGAAATTCTTAGCAATAGTTGTTCATTTCTCTTACACTCCTAAGAGATCTAGTTTATTCTCGAATCATAATCAGTTGAACTATGGCTGCTAGATTCACAGGATTTGATGGGATGAATGGAATCACATCTGATTGGCATAAGATTATAGACACCTCCTTAAAGTTATTTGATATGAAGAACTTTCAGAGCAGATTGAAGGAAAGCCAGATGCACCGTATCTCTAAGAAATTAAAAGAGAGTGGGTTAGTAGAAGCGGCAGGTTTTCCTGTTGCCGTTCAAGCTCCTAAGCTTGTTCAAGAATGCATAGCCTGGTATAATCAATATACCAAGTGAATCCTCCTACCCAATGACACAATGATTCTATCTATTGATCAAGAGCATGTCTATAACTCCCTGTGCATTCTAGATAAATCTGAACATTTAGAAATGACATATAGTCGACCGGTTACCGAAGATGTAGCGAAGAGGGAAACATGGAAGAAAGAAATAATGAAGGTATGGTTTCAAGAACCGAGGAGTGCCGAAGTCAAGTTTCCCAAAATATTATACGACATGAATCTGAAACTAGAGATTGTAGACATCTTTGTGCTACTCCATAGAATCTGAGGTGAGAGTGATGCACTGAACTTCGTTGAGCACCATTTCTTCTTAGTCCAAGTGATTTATTCTCAACACCATTTCATCGATTGGGTTCTTATGGTAAGCAAAAATCTTTCCAATGCCCTAAGTAGAGATAAGATTTAGAATGAGTTCTACATGTCTTCAATCCTTATATATTGGCGACAATTCAAATTTGGCTAGGGCTTCCTAGATTAGAAGAGTTCCCAGATGATGTTAAAAGCTATGAATTTTTCCCATATCTGCAATTACATAACAGTTATGCTAAATACCTTAGAGTTAATGATTCATTCACAACGAGACTATGGAGGGAGCTAGAAGGTTGTCCAAAAGGAGATTTTCTCCTAAAGCCATGGCTTTTATCAGCCAATTTGGGTGCTTTTTCATTCAACTTGCGGATTTATCATATATTCATCTTGCACGATTTGATGAATTCCATTTAAAGTTCCCTAGATATCCTGATGATATGATCATGCTTGTTGAGGAGATGAGGCAAGCACTCCAAGTGAACCTGATCTATACTGATGCTAGGAAGAAGGGCTACACATTTACAATGACCATTGGAGCCTACAGTTGCGCATCCTGGTCTGAGGCAAAGAATGTTTTGAAGACATTATCAAAGATGTTTTAGTTGGAGACATATAATATCTTGAGGCCGCAGTATGAAACTATAAATTATGCCCAAGATATCTTGCAAATGATTCGTGCAATTCATGATGTTGAAGACTACTGGGCTAATTGCAAAGATGACTTAGAAAGCTGAGAGAGATTCTAAGCCAGGTTAACCATTGAACAAATCAAAAAGTTCAATGTTAACATTGAAGTGGAGGGATTGGAAGATGATGGTCAACATATGTATGATAATACATATTTGGAGAAAATAAAGCCACTCCCTATAAGCTTTGAGCCCATGTTAGGGCAGGCCATTAAAAACCTGGAAACCTTGATGGGTGGGATTTACAAAAGAATAGAGCAGTAGGTTGAATGGACTGCAGGAAGAAGGAATAGGTTGGAAAGGAAGCCTCCTACTCAAAGTACCCTAGAAAAAGATACTTCAAAAATTGCAATGACTTCTCTAGTAATACTTCCAACCATGGCCAAAGGTTCATCTCAAGCAGTCGGTGGAGGTGATGAACCTCCTGAGAAATAAATCCAACCAAAGAAGACATGTGGAGAAGGCCCTCTTCTAGACATCAGGTCAACAGAGGAAGTAGTTTATATAGACCTGGCCAAGCCAATAGAAGAGCCCACTAAAGGTGTAGGACCTAAGAAATTTGCTAAAGACATTTTTGTAGATACACAAGTTGACACTTTGACCCAAGATACTCCAAAATGAGGGTCCCCTATTATAGTTGAAGTGGGTGAGGATACCTCCAATACCTCAGCCACAGAATTAGAGAAAAGGGTTGAAAAGAAACAAGAAGCAGCTCAAGTCATCACATTGGTCTCTTCTTCTCCAACATTAGTGAATCCATTTGCTTCCAAGCCCAAAGATACTCCTCTGAGTCATCAGGAAGTTGTTCATAAAAGAGTTGGTTTTTTCTTCTAAAGTTACCAGTGCTGAATCATGGATAGAACATACTTTAGAGAAGAAAAGGAAGAGAGTAGAGGAAGGAACTTCCAGAAAAGATACTCTCTCATAGGCCTTGCTACCTGGCACCATAGTGGGTAAAGAAAATAAAGTGAAGACATTGTCTACACTAGACTAAGATCCTGAAATAGGGCATTTCACTATGGAGTTTTCCAAGCCTACAAAGGAAGGCATGGAGCTCGCTCGAAATGACACCAAAGTAGACTAGTGGAAGTTCACCAATGTGGTAATAGAAAAAGAGCTCAAAGAGATCAAAAATACTAAAGTTTAGATCAAAGAAGAATTAGCTGAGCTAACTAATTTCATCAAAAAACTCATCAATCTGATAGCAAGCATTCCCTGCACCCAGAGCACTTTTGATCCCAGTGCTATAGAGAACAAATCTATTATAGCCAAGTTGCAAGAGGATAGACATTTTGGGAAAATTGGAAAGTGATGGATCGAGAGGCTCGAGTCAGAAGGGATAGTAGTTGTTGAGGAACTGGGTAATGCTCTCTTAAGGCTAGAAATAGAGAGCAGTAATATTGATAAGAATTTGAAAACTCTCACATCTGAGAGGGTGAGATGCTAAGAATGCATAGTAATGCTTCATGTGGCTGTAAAAATGAAGACTAAAGAGGCTTTAAAGGCCAAGATATTACATAAGGCAGATGAGCCTTTGATTGAATGTCTTCAAAGCTTGGAATTTAAGATCAAGATGATCATCCAAGATGAAACATGGTTGTAGTAAACGGATGTCAAGATCAAGGAGGAGCAGAGAAAATATTTTAAAATCCTTCAAGGTCTACACACAGAATCATAGAAAATTGGTCAAGGAAAAGAAATGATCAGATTGACTAGTATGCATAAATCATTTTCTGATTATGTTCATAAGCTGTCAGAGTAGTCTTCCATGCATTTGAACAAGATGCCAAAGCTCCAGTAGTTGAGAGGATGTACCTTTAAAGCCATGGAAGAGCTAAAGGATTAGACAAATGCAATTAAAAGCCTAGCCAAAGAACATTCCAGAGGGCTCATCAGATATACCAATGTCCATGTTAATAGACATGGAGAGCTCAACCAAGTCATTACAATTGTCATCACCTATAGTGATAAATTAGACAAGTGGAAGTAAACTAAAATGTAGAGAGATTCCCTCTTGTAAAAAAATTTAATAGTATTGTAATAGATAAAATTTTGTTTATCATTTTTGATTGGAGAAGTGGAATCATTTCAGTTACCCTTTTGTAACAGCCCAAATCTGGAACCCTATATGTACTATTTTCCAAATCAATGAAAAGGTTGGCTAAATTTTGGTGTGAAAGATAGCATTTTGCTGAGTCAAATTTGTATGTATGAATGCCATTTTTTTAACTGGTCCATTGCATTACATTTATCTATCTATTAAATTTGAATGTTTCTTGGTAGTTAGATTTACAATTTGTGGATTAAACCAGAATTTTGTATTTTGATTTGATATCGTTAATTAGGGGGAAATCTAGCATTTTTCTAAATCTAGGAGATGTCCATGTAAAATAGATTGATTCATTGTCATTTCATTATTAAATCTCTAAGTCTTGTATTTTCATTTTCATTATCAGTTATTAGATTACAAGTTCTAAGGAGTCATATGATTGATGAGGTCAAGAAATTGGTAAAGTTAGGATTGGATTTATCCTGCCTAAGCTATTTCCTGTCTAGGTTTAGCTTGGTTTACCTCTTCTTTTCTCAGGTCAAGAACATACCCTTGTTAGAATAGTAATAATCAATATTCATTGAATATTTTTTACTTAATGGATCTATACCTTTGAATTCAGAGGGAAATTAGTTGTTTAGTTATGATTTCCCAACTGTTGTATTCAACCGTTCTTAAATATTTGGGTATTCTAGAGATAAAGCACAAAAGAACAATTTGTTTACCAACAGTATTATCATTCACATTAAGGTGATATGTTTTGTATGAACTTAATGGATATCTATCAATAATTTTTAAATTGTATATGTTTTAGATCAACTTTCTATTACTCTCTAATAATTGTAATAGATGGTAAATCTCTTAACAGAATAGACTTAACAATCCTATTGTAAATCTCTTAACTGAGTGCACACATATATTGTGTTGCTAAATCATCACATGAGGTAGTTCTTTTCAATATTTTTGTTAATCCTATAAATAAGAAAATATGGATAAACTCCTAGATAGAGTTTTCATAATAGAGATTCATATATAAAAGAGACCAATGCCATAATTTAACCATTTATATTTAATTTGTATTTGATAATGGATATAGACATGGAATTGAAAGAAAAGATTAATGGAGTAAAATACCTACCTCACATCATAAAAGATCAAAAACTGCCATTTTCTAAAGCCTTTGTTGATTTTCTGGAAAATCTGAGACCAAATCTGGAATGGGAACACAAAGACGAACAAAACCCAGAATTTTTTTTTTTCTGAAATAGTTTTGATTTGTTTCCTCAAGTCAATGTCACCATTGACCCAGAATTTATGATTCCAACCTAGGGAAGAATTGACCTAAAAATTCTTTGACAAGAATTTTGTTTTTGGATCCTGAAAGTTTACTGAAAAGGGTATCTGGATCTGCGCTCTGTTCCACTGTTCCTGAACCTGTAACTCCCAAAACAACACCTGCAAATATCTTAAAAAGAGGGGTTTTGGGGTGGCTATATAGGGTTATGCCTTAGTCAAACCCCTATTTTGGTGATCTCCACCTCCACAAATAGATGAATATAGTAGAATGTATGTGTGTGTTTTTCTCTTGAAAAGAGCTTCAAATGTGTAATTCCAAGATCTAATCCTCTAGATTAAAACCCTAAAATGAATTGGAAATGAGAAAGCAATGCATATATATGAATATGATAAAGAAAGCATACCAAGAACCCAAGGCTAAAGTATTCATACCAAACAAACAATGCATAGTTTCTACCCCATGATAATATCTTTTGAATGCTTGAAGGTTGAAAGTGGTTGATCCAAGAAGAAGGAAGGAAGGAAGAAGTCTCTCTCGCTCGAAAGAAGATCCACAATGGCTTATCCACCAAAGTGCTTGTATGTCTTAATGCATCATGTCTTGTCCTTCTATATCATCCTCTTTATTTCATGCCTCATCATCATGTCATAATCATAATTGCATTATATCATCTTACGAATCTTTTTCATGTCCAAATGAAGGCAAAAGAGAGTGTTTATATAAAGATCTCAATATAGAACTCCTAGGGAAATGCAAGGGACCCAAATTCAAATTTCACTTTGAATTATGGTCTAATGACAATCACCAACAAAGGGGGATGTATTAATCCAAATATCAGGGAAGACACTTCCACATCTAGACCTAGGGACCTATTTTAAGTTTTAGAATCCCAATAGGCTCTAGATTTGAAAGCGGGGACCACCACCTGACAGAGGTCAAGGTCGACCTTGACCCTGACCTAGGTCAAGGATGGAATCAACCTTGAATTAGGTTAAGTTTGACCTTGATTATGATCTAGGTCAAAATCAACCTCAACCCAGAACTGAGGTTTTAGGTTGGTCTCCTTGGGAAATCTGGAGGATTCCCAAGTCAACCCGGGACCTAGGAAGATGAGAAAACACACCAGGATGTTGGATAGAGGCACAAAGGCCAAAGAGTAAGTATGTTGAATATTTAGGAGATCCTATACATAAATTCTACCCAAAGATGGAATCATAGAAAATCGAGATTAAGGAGGACCCAAAGGATACTAACCCTAATTTCACGTAGAAATGTAGAATCAAGTGTGTGTGCATGCTAAATGCAAATCTAAATATAAAAATGTACTAAAAAATGGTGATAAACCTACCAAAATGGAATTTCTTCCATTTTAAGATGATACATTTATCCCCCACTTTAGGTTAGGTATGACACTATGTGAATATGCAAGCTAAAGTAAGAAAATGTTGTAAAGTAAAAAGGATATAGCCAGGTCCTCAAAGTGGATATCCTGCAAGAAACCGTTAGCATCTGTGACCTATAATACACAAGGTTAATTAAAATCCATAGAACACCTAAGCCTTACTAAGATGGTTTTGAGAAATTCATAGAGCCCCTTATGCCCCCCTATTCAACTTACTAATTCTTAAAGGTGAAATAGGGTGATAAAGTTAGATCTATCCAATAGATATCTAATTTGTTGAAAATTCCTTTTCTAAACCATTTACAAGGATTCAAAATATTCCTAAACCAATTTAAGAGGTTAGGTATCTAAATCACAAATCTAATGCCACTAATGGCACTGAAAATGGAGATACTAAACTCAAGTTATGATAAAAAGAGTAAATGCCCATCTAAATGCATGTAAAGGAAAATTTGAATTTGACCTAAGTAAATTCAACTAAAACCCTAATAAAACCCAAATTTGAAGTTATAAATAAGATGAAGAACACTTACCTTCTCATTCTTACCATTTTTAGAGCTTGGAATCGAGGAGAAAAATGCGAAAGAGATAAGAACTTTGAGCGAGTCGCATGGAGGTCCTAAGATACTGCTTGGAGAGTGGAAAACCACTGCCTAAGGTAGGTTCCTTGTTTTTATGCTTTTGATTGACAAATTCCTTATTTTATAGGGAAGGTCAACCTTGACCCAAAAAGGTTAACCCTGATCCAGTTATGTCAACCTTGACCTTTGAAGGTAAACCATAACTGGGAAGGTCTTGTCCTTTCTATGGATAAAGTCGACCTTGAACCAAATAGGTTGAACCTGACCCTGAAAGGTTGACCTTGACCCAAAAAGGTTGACCTTGACTATGTCAAGTGAGTATTGTAGTTATTTTATGATAGATTATTGATATGATGTTCTTTGTGCTGACAGGATATTGTCCATCTCCGAGAGCATTCCTTTGGAGGGATTTTGCTGACTTTCAAAGACAACTTGTTGAAGATACAACAAGAGGAGATAAAACTATTGAGAGATGTGGGTTGTACTAGGTAGAAGTCCTACCACAGATGAGGTTCCATTGACCCATGATATCAGTCATGATAGAGAGATGAGATGAGGACACTTTTTTCTTCTATCTTCCATCAAGAGAGATCATGATCACATTGGAGGATGTATACAGGATCCTAAAACTTCCAGTATGAGGTGAGCCTATTAGACCAAGAGTGCAGTGGGGTCCTCCTGAGGTATTTTCAGATGGAGAGTATTGTTTGGGATGAGTACCACAGATGAGGACCCAATCAAATCAGATCACTCTAACAACCATACTAGTAGGTCTGACACCCTTGGTATGAGGAGTGATGCTATGTATACTCTCTTTGGTTGTAATACCCAATAAAAAGGTAATATTTTTCTTAGCACCATTCACCCATATCATACATGGGATGGAGAGTGATGGGATTGTTTTCTTATGGGGATGCAAAATGTTAGTCCATCTTTACCATGAGTTGAGTCAGCTAGTGAGATTTCACCAAGAGAGTCTTACAGTGTGCACCTTGCTACAGGTTTGGATGTTTGAGAATTACACATGTACCTAATGATAAGGTGTTTTGGTGATGGTAGATGCGAGCACACTGAGAGCCTTTTCATATCTTCTAGTAGATGTCTGGCAGTACAGAGATATCCTCTTTTGGAGGGTATGCTTTGACTGTATACCAGGTATTGATATGATATGGAGACCATACTATTGGATGAAAGGATGGCTAGATACTCAACACCAATTGAGACACTCTTAGCAGTGCAAGCTACTAGAGGGTCCTATCAGTCATGCAGTGATGCCATATTACTATGATACAATTATGAGATAGTTTGGTTTGACACAGGGAGTCCCCCAGAAAGTTCCTCGGTAAGAATATCTGACAAGATATTATCAAAGACCCGGCGCCATACACCGACCCACAATAGTAGATATTGTAGATAGCGAGATAGATGAGACCAATGATACATAGACAGATGAAAATGTATCTCATTCATGTGTGAGTAGAGAGTATATCAGATACTGGATTCTATAGGGGACCCATCACATCTTCCCTGATGACTATCCTATAGGTGATCTTAATCTTTCAAAGAGGATGCACCGAGGTGGTGACAAATGAAAGGAGAGGGAAGGAGAAAGAGTAGAAGAGAGAGCAGATGAGGAAGCATATGAGGGAGTAGAGGATATGCCCCCAATTGGTAGAATAGATGCAGATGATTAGGTGATCCATGCTATACCATTGAGATCACGATGACCTCCCTATGCACATATAGATACACCACCACCTAGATCTAGACGAAGTGAGTGAGGAGAAGGTAGTCACTCCATGCCCCCACCATCTAGATCCTTTGGTGATACTCAAGATGTAGATTCAGGTATGATTTATGTGATAGATTAGAATATTTTTAGTAAATGTTTTGCAAGGAGAAGTAATAAAAGATAGATATGTTTGAATTCTACAGCTAGCATAATGGAGTGGAAGAGCTTTGTGTCTGATGTTCTGAAGGATACATGTTTAGCCTACCAACTACCAGTTAGTGAGTGAGAGTCCCTTATTGGGTAGAGAGATCCTCATCGACATGCAAATATTTTTGCATGCGTCCATCAAGAGCTGAGGTTGTGCAAAGAAAGAGAAGAGAAATTGATAGGATACCTACAGAGAGATCAAGAGCATAACTATGAGATGAGCATATCAAGGAGTCACACACGGACTACCGTATCGAGATCTTCAGCCTCACACCACAGAGCACAGAGAGCTGGGAGCCACCGACTTTTAGAGCATAGAGATAGAGATTGATAGCCATGGCATATGTGCCATATATGTACCAAACTCATGGATATTTATATATGAACATTTTTCTTGACCAGTTAGTTCTATGATTGATTACTTGTTCTTTTCATCAATACGTGAAAAAACTTAACATAAACAAGGAAATGAAATTGATGTATAAATGTATTCAAATCACATAAAGGAGACATAACTATTCTATAGAGAATACATAAATACATGAAGAAAAGTTGACATATTAGGGATAATAATTTTTTAGTTGCATATTAATAATAGGTTCCGTATGGGGAACACCATTCATATCAGCAATCTTATATGCACTTGAAGTAAAATCCTCAATTACCACAAAAGGTCCTAGCCAATTAGGGCTGAATTTCCCTTTTTCACCAGGTAAAGCATTCACATTCCTTTGATTTTCATATAAGACTAAATAATCTACAGAAAATGACCATTCAATCACCCTATGACTATATTATTTTTGAAGTGATTTATGATAAGCCTTAATATGCTCCAAAGAATGTATTCATTGTTCATCAAATATTTCTAATTCTTGTAATCATTGTTCCTAGAAATTATCCTTATCAATTATCCCATGGAATGACACATGTAAAGAAGGTATTTCTAATTCTAATGGCATAATAGAATCAATACCATAAAAAATATTAAAAGGAGAAGTACTCGTGGAAGTGCAAACACTAGTCCTATAAGCCCATAAAGCATAAGTAAGTTGGTTATGCCAGTCTTTCACATGCTTATTGACTATTTTCCTTAAGATTTGTTCAATAACTTTGTTTGATGTTTTGGTTTGACCATTAGATTAATGATAGTAGGGAGTAGAAAATTTATGTTGAATATGATATTCCTCCAAGAATTTTGTGACTTATTTATTCTTAAAATAAGTGCCATTATCTGAAACTATCGTTGAAGGAATACCAAATCGTGCTATAATATGATTAAGAATAAAATCACAAATAACATCCATAGTAGTAGAATAGAGAGGAACATCCTCTACCCAATTTGTAAAGTAATCTGTAGCTGTGAGGATGTATGTATGTCCTTGAGAAGAAGCTGGTGAAATTTTTCCAATAATGTCAAATCCCCAAATGCCAAAAGGCCACGGAGCAACTTGATTACGAAGCTCAGAAGAAGGAGCATGCATTAAATTACCATGTTTCTGACACTCAGGACACTTCTTAACAAATGTAAAAGAACCTTGTTCCATTATTTGCCAATAATATCCCATTCTAAGAAGTTTATTAACTAAAGATTTCCCACCAACATGTCCTCCACAAGCACCAGAATGAGCTTCTGCTAAAGCTATCAAAACTTTGGTTCTACTAAGTCATCTTAATAGAAAACCATTATAAGAAAGTTTGTAAAGGGTATCGCCCAAAATGATATAACATGCTGCAAATTTTCTAATATGGTTATGCATGTTCCTTATTGTTGATTCAGGAAATGTATTGTATTTCAAAAAATGAAAGATATGCGAATACCATTCATCCAAATGCAAGTTACAATAATCAGTATTAACCTTATTAGAAATTACAGGGTTTTAAAGAGTGTGAATAGCAAATTGAAATTCCTTGGCATTATTCTCGAGACACACCAAGGAAGCTGCGCTTGCCATGGCGTCTGCGTGTTGATTATTTTTCCTAGGTAAAGTCTAAATCATATAAGAAGAAAATTGTGAAAGGATATCAAGAGCCAATACTTTATATTATGACATTTTATCATTCTTAGTCTGATAACCCCCTTTGATTTGTTCAACAATCAATTATGAATCCTTGTATCTTTCCAAGTTTTTAATATGAAGGGATGAAGCTACTCGTAAGCTAGCTATAAGAGCTTCATATTCCTTAATATTGTTAGTACAAGGAAAGGTCAATTTATATGACATAGGGATTGGTTTCTGTGAGGCCTCACCCCGACCCATCATAGCTTTACTGCTCAATCACACTTTGATACTTTATGTTTTGATACATTGATACACTTTTTGATTATCTTGATAGAGACTCGTGATATTATGTTAGGATGATGATTATATGGTGTGGATTAATTTTTTTATGGATTAGACCTACAATAGGTGGTTGACTTTGATTATATATGTTTAGATCCGTGAATTGATGAGAAGACCGAATTATGATTAGACTTGACTATTTCATGGATGTTATCATGGTGATTAAGGAATCTTTATGTTTAAACATTTCTATATGAAAATTTCAATTAGGATCTTAATTCTTCTATTTGATTAATGTTGCTAAGTATAAATTGAAAGAGTATATTACATGTAATTTTATCATCTTGGACTAATGATGCTCAAAATTTAGTGTGCAGGAAAGGGAACCATGAAATTTTTTGGAGAATTAGGGCTAAACACATATGAATTGAGTAAGCCAAGGTTTAATCCAATAACGGGTTGAAACCTCATTGTAATGTGACCCTTGTTGTAAATATAATTTGAATGTGTGTTAATAGTTTAAATTTATGTTATTTTTTGGACATGTCATTGTGAATGTGATGTGTATTTTATTGGTGTCACTTGACAATTGTGTTGTCCATGTGGATAGTGACATGTCATTTAGGGCTTGAGGCAAGAATCACTTAACCTTATAGGATATTATATTAATCACTTGCATATAGATGCCTTGTAGGGATCCCCTCATGTTGGAACTCGGATTTGGACCTTAGGGGTTCTTTGGAGGGATTAAAAGTGACCCTAGAGTGTATTTTTGACCAAAATTAGTTAACCCTAAGGGGGTACCTTAGTTTAGGGCTAGCTTTTACCTATGGGAGAAACCTAGGTCACCATTATGACTCTCCAAAATGCCTACTTTTCAAAAGTGGCGAAAATAGAGATGGTCTCATATCTACCTTGTCTCACACTCCTTGCTAAACTCACAATTAAGAGGGGAGACAAAAAGGCTAGTTGTCATATCTCATTATAGCTAGTTCTTAAGTACACTTTTGGGGGTGTTTTTAGAGGGTTTTGGGAGACTTACTAGGTGTTCACCCACTCTCTAATTTTAGAGATAATTAGGCTTTTGGAAGGAGGAAGGATAAGGAGTTGGGCTCTTCTCAAGTTTCATTTTGCCATAACACATTTGGAAGGTTGGTTTCTCTTGCCATGGAGTGCTTGATTTGTTGCAAGAAAATTTGGATGTATTGTTTTATGAATATGAAACCTTGTATGGGATTCATGTATGTAATCTTGTATAGTGTTGTAGTATAGTTTTCTTAGCACCATTCACCCATCTCATACACGGGATAGAGAGTGACAGGATTGTTTCCTTATGGGGACACAAAATGTTAGCCCATCTTTACCATGAGTTGAGTCAGCTAGTGAGATTTCACCAAGAGAGTCTTACAGTGTGCACCTTCCTACAGGTTTGGATGTTTGAGAATTACACATGTACCTAACCATAGGGTGTTCTGGTGATGGTAGATGTGAGCACACCGAGAGCCTTTTCATATCTTCTAGTAGATGTTTGGCAGTACAAAGATATCCTCTTTTGGAGGGTATGCTCTGATTGTATACCAGGTATTGATATGATATGGAGACCACACTATCGGATGAAAGGATGGATAGATACTCAACACCAATTGAGACACTCTCAGTAGCGCAAGCTACTAGAGGGTCCTATCAGTCATGTAGTGATGCCATATTACTATGATATAATTATGAGATATTTTGGATTGACATAGGGAGTCCCCTAGATAGTTCCTCGGTATGAATATCTGACAAGATATTATCAGAGACCCGGTGCCATACACTGACCCACAATAGTAGATATTGTAGATAGCGAGATAGATGAGACCAATGATACATAGACAGATGCCAATGTATCTCATTCAGGTGTGAGTAGAGAGTATATCAGATACTCGATTCTACAGGGGACCCATCCCATCTTCCCTGATGACCATCCTATAGGTGATCTTGGTCATTCAAAGAGGATGCACCAAGGTGGTGACACATCAAAGGAGAGGGAAGGAGAAAGATTAGAAGAGAGAGCAGATGAGGAAGCATATGAGGGAGTAGAGGATATGCCCCTAGTTGGTAGTATAGATGTAGATGATCAGGTGATCCATGCTATACCATTGAGATCACGATGACCTCCCTATACACATATAGATACACCACCACCTAGATCTAGACAAAGCGAGTGAGGAGAGGGTAGTCACTCCATGCCCCCACCATCTAGATCCTTTGGTGATACTCAGGATGTAGATTCAGGTATGATTTATGTGATAGATTAGAATATTTTTAGTAAATGTTTTGCAAGGAGAAGTAATAAAAGATAGATATGTTTGAATTCTACAGCTAGCATAATGGAGTGGAAGAGCTTTGTGTCTGATGTTCTGAAGGATACATGTTTAGCCTACCAACTACCAGTTAGTGAGTGAGAGTCCCTTATTGGGTAGAGAGATCCTCATCGACATGCAAATATTTTTGCATGCGTCCATCAAGAGCTGAGGTTGTGCAAAGAAAGAGAAGAGAAATTGATAGGATACCTACAGAGAGATCAAGAGCATAACTATGAGATGAGCATATCAAGGAGTCACACACGGACTACCGTATCGAGATCTTCAGCCTCACACCACAGAGCACAGAGAGCTGGGAGCCACCGACTTTTAGAGCATAGAGATAGAGATTGATAGCCATGGCATATGTGCCATATATGTACCAAACTCATGGATATTTATATATGAACATTTTTCTTGACCAGTTAGTTCTATGATTGATTACTTGTTCTTTTCATCAATACGTGAAAAAACTTAACATAAACAAGGAAATGAAATTGATGTATAAATGTATTCAAATCACATAAAGGAGACATAACTATTCTATAGAGAATACATAAATACATGAAGAAAAGTTGACATATTAGGGATAATAATTTTTTAGTTGCATATTAATAATAGGTTCCGTATGGGGAACACCATTCATATCAGCAATCTTATATGCACTTGAAGTAAAATCCTCAATTACCACAAAAGGTCCTAGCCAATTAGGGCTGAATTTCCCTTTTTCACCAGGTAAAGCATTCACATTCCTTTGATTTTCATATAAGACTAAATAATCTACAGAAAATGACCATTCAATCACCCTATGACTATATTATTTTTGAAGTGATTTATGATAAGCCTTAATATGCTCCAAAGAATGTATTCATTGTTCATCAAATATTTCTAATTCTTGTAATCATTGTTCCTAGAAATTATCCTTATCAATTATCCCATGGAATGACACATGTAAAGAAGGTATTTCTAATTCTAATGGCATAATAGAATCAATACCATAAAAAATATTAAAAGGAGAAGTACTCGTGGAAGTGCAAACACTAGTCCTATAAGCCCATAAAGCATAAGTAAGTTGGTTATGCCAGTCTTTCACATGCTTATTGACTATTTTCCTTAAGATTTGTTCAATAACTTTGTTTGATGTTTTGGTTTGACCATTAGATTAATGATAGTAGGGAGTAGAAAATTTATGTTGAATATGATATTCCTCCAAGAATTTTGTGACTTATTTATTCTTAAAATAAGTGCCATTATCTGAAACTATCGTTGAAGGAATACCAAATCGTGCTATAATATGATTAAGAATAAAATCACAAATAACATCCACAGTAGTAGAATAGAGAGGAATATCCTCTACCCAATTTGTAAAGTAATCTGTAGCTGTGAGGATGTATGTATCTCCTTGAGAAGAAGCTGGTGAAATTTTTCCAATAAGGTCAAATCCCCAAATGCCAAAAGGCCACGGAGCAACTTGATTACAAAGCTCACAAGTAGGAGCATGCATTAAATTACCATGTTTCTGACACTCAGGACACTTCTTATCAATTATCCCATGGAATGACACATGTAAAGAAGGTATTTCTAATTCTAATGGCATAATAGAATCAATACCATAAAAAAGATTATAAGGAGAAGTACTTGTGGAAGTGCAGACACTAGTCCTATAAGCCCATAAAGCATAAGTAAGTTGGGTATGCCAGTCTTTCGCATGCTTATTGACTATTTTCCTTAAGATTTGTTCAATAACTCTGTTTGATGTTTCAGTTTGACCATTAGATTAATGATAGTAGGGAGTAGAAAATTTATGTTGAATATGATATTTCTCCAAGAATTTTTTGACTTATTTATTCTTAAAATAAGTGTCATTATCCAAAGCTATCATTGAAGGAATACAAAATCATTCTATAATATGATTAAGAATAAAATCACAAATAACATCCACAGTAGTAGAATAGAGAGGAATATCCTCTACCCACTTTGTAAAGTAATCTGTAGCTGTGAGGATGTATGGATGTCATTGAGAAGAAGCTGGTGAAATTTTTCCAATAAGGTCAAATCCCCAAATGCTAAAAGGCCACAGAGCAACTTGATTACGAAGCTCACAAGCAGGAGCATGCATTAAATTACCATAACACATTTGGAAGGTTGGTTTCTCAAGTTTATTATTCTTGAGACACACCATCTGAGGTTCTTGGTCAACATTGGACAAAGGGGGTTGGCCAGCTGTCCACAGGATGGTCAACATATGTCTGTGGCATCCTCAAACGGTCCTTAGGAAAACCAGTCATTTCATCCACAATGCACTGTCATCCCCAAGTTTTCAGGACGTATCCAACATTTTGAGAAAATCTAGGGATGGTTTGGGGACGTCCCTGATGCATCCTCCCATCCCCAAGACATCCTAAAAATAGACATCTTAGAGGATCTAGACTCATTTAACCCTTCACAATGTTTGTAAGCATGCATTACCCTCATACGTTTTAAGTATGTTTGTAAGCATGCATTATTCTCAAGACACACCAAGGAAGCTACGCTTGCCATGGCATCTGTGTGTCAATTATTTTTCCTAGGTAAAGTATAAATCATATAAGAAGAAAATTGTGAAAGGATATCAAGAGCCAATACTTTATATTACGACATTTTATCATTCTTAGTCTGATAACCCCCTTTGATTTGTTCAATAATCAATTGTGAATCCTTGTATATTTCCAAGTTTTTAATATGAAGAGATGAAGCTACTCATAAGCCAGCTATAAGAGCTTCATATTCCTTAATATTGTTAGTACAAGGAAAGGTCAATTTATATGACATAGGGATTGGTTTCTGTGAGGCCTCACCCCGACCCATCATAGCTTTACTGCTCGATCACACTTTGATACTTTATGTTTTGATACATTGATACACTTTTTGATTATCCTGATAGAGACTCGTGATATTATGTTAGGATGATGATTATATGGTGTGGATTAATTTTATTATGGATTAGACCTAGAATAGGTGATTGACTTTGATTATATATGTTTAGATCCATGAATTGATAAGAAGACCTAATTATGATTAGACTTGACTATTTCATGGATGTTATCATGGTGATTAAGGAATCATTATGTTTAAACATTTCTTTATGAAAATTTCAATTAGGAGCTTAATTATGCTATTTGATTAATGTTGCTAAGTATAAATTGAAAGTGTATATTACATGTAATTTTATCATCTTGGACTACTGATGCTCAAAATTTAGTGTGCAGGAAAGGGAACCATGAAATTTTTTGGAGAATCAGGGCTAAACACATATGAATTGAGTAAGCCAAGGTTTAATCCAATAAAGGGTTGAAACCTCATTGTAATGTGACCCTTGTTGTAAATATAATTTGAATGTGTGTTAATAGTTTAAATTTATGTTATTGTTTGGACATGTCATTGTGAATTTGATGTGTATTTTATTGGTGTCACTTGACACTTGTGTTGTCCATGTGGATAGTGACATGTCATTTAGGGCTTGGGGCAAGAATCACTTAACCTTATAGGATATTATATTAATCACTTGCATATAGATGCCTTGTAGGGATCCCATCATGTTGGAACTCAGATTTGGACCTTAGGGGTTCTTTGGAGGGATTAAAAGTGACCCTAGAGTGTATTTTTAACCAAAATTAGTTAACCCTAAGGGGGTACCTTAGGTTAGGGCTAGTTTTTACCTATGGGAGAAACCTAAGTCACCATTATGACTCTCAAAAATGCCTACTTTTAAAAAGTGGCGAAAATAAAGATGGTCTCATGTATCTACCTTGTCTTACACTCCTTGCTAAACTCACAATTAAGAGGGGAGACGAAAAGGCTAGTTGTCATATCTCATTATTGCTAGTTCTTGAGTATACTTTTGGGGGTGTTTTTAGAGGATTTTGAGAGACTTAGTGGGTGTTCACCCACTCTCTAATTTTAGAGACAATTAGGGTTTTGGAAGGAGGAAGGATAAGGAGTTGGGCTCTTCTCAAGTTTCATTTTGCCATAACATATTTGGAAGGTTGGTTTCTCTTGCCATGGAGTGCTTGATTTGTTGCAAGAAAATTTAGATGTATTGTTTTATGAATATGAAATCTTGTATGGGATTCATGTATGTAATCTTGTATAGTGTTGTAGTATGTGAATTTTGTTGTCATGTGTTGGGTAGGGAATGAATTGAAATTTTTGTATCAACTTTTGTTTCTTTAGATTGGGAGTATTATTCATGGGAGTTAAGGCATTACTCACTCTTTTGGGAAGGGAAGAAGTGGCCTTGGGTAAGGGGGTTAGTTGGCCTCTCCATTTTAGTGAGAGTCTCTTATCTTGGAGAAGAGGGATAAATTCATGGAGTATGGCCTCCATGGAGCCATTTTGGAATTATTGTATTTTGGCATAGAAATGGCCAATGTGTATATGGAAGCAATGTCAATATAGCCTAGAGAGGCATGGAAAACTCTTGTTGAGAATTTGGAAATTGTAATGGTATTCTCCTCCTTGGAAAAGACCACCTTCACCCTACTTCAATGGGTTTGTAAAACTCATTTGTGAGACCTTGATTGGGAGTATATTGTTATTTTTGTGCCTATAAAATATTGTGAGAAATGGGATGTGAAACCTTGTTTAGCCTTGGTTCTCCAAGCTCGGGGGTGGCCTCCTTGAGGCCTTGGTTGGGAGGTGAGCTTCCCATGGTATCCTTCATGAAATTTTTAGGTTTTTGAAGTCATGAAGATGGTGAATGAATGATGCAGGAGCATCCTGGGTGTAAGGGCAATCTTGCATCACCCAAAAATATTTATGTTTTCTTTTCAATAAGGGCTACCTTGTGCAGAGCTGCTATTTATGGAAACTTGCTATTTTTAGTAAGTTGGTCATATGATCTTGGAATGTTCTGATTTTGCATGTGGAGGTTCATCTCAGTCATATCAGCTTGCCAGTAAAGTTTCATGGCTAGATCAGGTCTAGTTTTGAAGATATTGAAAATTTTTGGTATTGAAAACAGGGTACAGAAACTTCGAGCTCAGTTTTGAAGGCTTTAGAGGCCCTGGATGAGGTCAAAACTTGGGCTGAATGAATCTTGCTTAATTTAAAAGTTGTAGAGAACTTCGTGGCATTTTTGAAATGAGGTTATAATAGTCAATCAGGTCAACTGGTAATGACTTATGGTCTCCAGAAGTTGGGCCACCTGAAATAGCAGAAAATAATTTTCCTTCAAAATTTTTGTTCCAATTTCAAAAGTTATTTTGAGCCGACTTTGATGTACTAAATTGAAAAATAAAATAATTCTAAGTTTGGTTAGCCCTAAGGGCTAAATTTCTTGAACCTTCTTGGGCAGTGAAAATTGCCTATATAAAGAAGGCTCATAGTGTTGTCTTAGGCAGTTTGAAACAGTTCTGGGTAGATCTGGGTAATAATTCGAGGCTTTGACCTACAGAATATTGTAAGGGGAATGCCCATGTGGCTTTGCATATTGTAATTCTGAAAGTTTGTAATTCCACATTTGTGGAGATAATAAGAAGCCCATTTTCTCTTCTTGCAAATTGTTGTTGCATCTCTATTTTTGTTATGTGTTTGTGGCATTAAGGGGAGCGCCCTTCATCAAGTGGTATCAGAGCAGGAGTTCCTGAGTGTGTAAATAGATCGCCAACTATGAGGCAGTTTGCACCAGGACCGTGGGTAAGGGTTTTTGTGTAAACAGATCGCTTACTGTGAGGCAGTTTACACCAGGACCATGGTTAGGGTTTTAGCACACATCGTGAGAATGCCTCCACGAAGGGAACGCAGTGGAAGAGCTGGTGTTGTGACACCTGAGGTTAGAGAGCTCCAGAGACAAGTGCGAGCATTGCAAGAAGAGATTCACAGAGGAATGAATCTTAATGTTAGAAATGAAAGTGAGGATGAAGCCGAAGA
>MU223962.1:546302-600564 GCA_018584345.1 Thuja plicata | reverse complement strand
CTCAGTCATATCAGCCTGCCAGTAAAGTTTCATGGCTAGATCAGGTCTAGTTTTGAAGATATTGAAAATTTTCAGTATTGAAAACAGGGTACAGAAACTTTGAGCTCAGTTTTGAAGGCTTTAGAGGATCCGGATGAGGTCAAAACTTGGACTGAATGAAGCTTTCTTAGTTTAGATGTTGTAGAGTGCTTCATGGCATTTCCAAGATGAGGTTATAATAGTCAATGAGGTCAACTGGTGATGACTTATGGTCTCTAGAAGTTGGGCCACCTGAAATAGCAGAAAATAATTTTCCTTCAAAATTTTTGTTCGGGTTTCAAAAGTTATTTTGAGCTGACTTTGATGTACTAAATTGAAAAATAAAATAATTCTAAGTTTGGTCGGCCCTAAGGGATAAATTTCTGGAACCTTCTCAGGCAGTGGAAATTGCCTATATAAAGAAGGCCCGTAGTGTTGTCTAAGGCAGTTCGGGATAGTTCTGGGCAGATCTGGGTAATGATTCGAGGCTTTGTCCTACATAATATTGTAAGGGGAATGCCCATGTGGCTTTGCATATTTTAATTCTGAAAGTTTGTAATTCCACATTTGTGGAGATAATAAGAAGCCCATTTTTTGTTCTTACAAATTGTTGTTGCTTCTCTATTTCTGTTATGTGTTTGTGGCATTAAGGGGAGCACCCTTCATCAATGAAGCTTGAAAGAAATTCCTATTTGGGGGTAGTTGTGTGCAAGCAACTTCAATGTTGCATAGTCACTCATTGTATTGAAATCCATTTTTATTGATTGTTGTAAGGTTCATGTTGGAAGCTTTTAAGCTAGATGTGGAGAGATCTCCTTCTTTATGTAATGATTTATTAAAGGAAAATATGTTATGTACCATCCAAGTATTATGTAAATTTATCATCTTGAAGATGTTGAAAAGTTGATTGTAAGATTACCATGTTGTAAAAGATAGAATCCCTAGTTTATGAATATTACATTTTAATTCTTAAATGAAAAGAAGTTAATCATCCATGTATACAAGGAAACCCAATATTGAAAGAGAAGAACAATATTGCAGTTTCATTCCCTACAATCTTAAAGAATTTTGCATCTTGAAACCTCCATAGATCAAACTCCCTTCAACAAAAAAAAAGAGAATCTCCTTTTCATTTGCACCTCTTGTGAAGAAGAACTATCCTTGCTATCAATAACAAATCCAATTAGTTAGCATGTTAATATGAAATTCAGAAAATACTATTGGTCCCTCTTGTATATTGTTCAATAAATTTATCTTTATACACACTAGGATCTATTGCAAAAATATGAACTAGTAAGCAAAATAGAAGAGCTTGTATCATACAAAGCCCATAGCATTTTCCAAATTTAGAGTATAAAAATCTCTCTAGAATTTGTATGGGAAAGGAAATATTCTCCTTACCACAAAGAATATTCCTTTCCCAATGTGTTTAAACTTAATTAAATTTGTAATTAAAACTTATTAGCATAACCAAGTAATTTAACCCTTAATCAAAAAATAAACTCACCTTATTCTTACCCCTTTCCGTGGGCCCCACCTTAACCTTTTTACTCTTTTGCTTAAACATTTGATTGTGCAGTTTTAAAAATATAAATCACTTGTTAAAGGGGCTGCACTACTTGGTAGTGGCACCACCTTCCTTGTTGTGCACTTACCCCAAACTTCTGACATGTCCTTACCTTACATCCCAAGTCAACCCCTCCTCCATGAAAAATTACCTTGGGAGGATGAGAATATCTTTGGTGGGTCCTAGCAAACCATCTCCACCTTCTCTTAGCAAACCGCACCACCTTCCTTGGGTCCTCCTTGCCATGAAAAATATTATGCATTGGATGGTGGGATAGGTGGTGGCCCCCCCCCAAAAAAAACATTCCTTTTCTTTTAAACCTGCACTTGCCTTGGAAATTCGATCCCCTTTCTCCAATGTTTTTGTTTGGGTTTTTAGGCATTGTCTTAGGAAATGTTAGAATAGTAATCTAGTGGATAGATAGGGTTAGTTGTTGATTAGTAAGTTAAGTTAGTTTAGCAAGCAATTAGTAGTTAATTAGTTAGTAAATGGGTTCTTATTTCGTTTTGTTTGAATCAATAATTTTGTAGTGTTTTAGATATATATAAACTAATTCCTTTTGATGTAGCATAATTCATTAGGGGGATAACCTTAGTGTTTTAATCTTAATTATTATTGGAAACATATAGTGTATTAAATATGTTTTAAATTTTAAATTGGTATTGGAACCATTTATCAACATTATAGTTAATCACTTTAAATGGGTACTTAGCATTATTTGTTTAGGTTAATTTATTATTGTGAGATTTGTGAATCTAATTATTAGGGATTTTTGTCTAAGTATTGATTAGTTTACTTGGGAGACAAATTTTCTCATTTGATTTAATTGTATAGTTAATGTTAAATTTTAACTTAATATCAAAATATGGGGGGATTATATTGCTCTTATGTTCAAGGGGGCTAGGGGTTATGCTCAATTGTAATTAAAAGTAAATTTAAATGTTGGATTAGGAGATATTTCAAATGTCAAAATAAAAGGTTAATTTAAAGTCGTATGTTAGGAATTGATGGATTAGAAATGCATGCATTTTCATCATAGGGAAATATTTTATTAATGATGCTAGTAGGTTAGGAGATCAGGTTTGATTTTAGCTATTGGATTTTAATTAATAGTTGTTTGATATAGTGAAATTATTATTCAATTTTAATCTTGTCAATCGTTCAATGTTTCATGTATGATTGGGAGTAGAATATTTATCTAACTGGACTCGAGCTAGTAGTTAATGTTAACCGAAACTCAACTTGAATGGATTCAACTGTAATCTAGGTGAATAGTTGAATAAGCATTAGTACAACCTAGACCAACATATGTTCATAACCACTAACTTCCATCCTCATTCTAAACATGGTATCAGAGTAAGATCAACCTAAGTTGAGCATTCATATAACCCGAGGATCAAGTTGATACCCAATTCCACATCAGTTTGTGGCATAACCCTTATTTAGTCTATGTATATACCTTGTAATTCAAAGGTTAACTCTATTTTCTATCACCTTTCCAAATCAACCATTGTTAGGTGTACGTACTTATGTGTCTTTTAAAAAAAAAATTGTGTGTGTTTTTCCCTAGTTTTGTGCATGGAATTTTGGTATCAGAGCTAGTGTTTCAACACAAGGAACCTAACCCATTACATTTCAACTCACTCTAAACTTAAATCATTATGTAGGATTCCTATAGTCACCAGAGCTAACCGATGAGGCAGAGGTCATAGAGATCCCCATGCGGGGGCAGGACAGGAGGATCCACCACCTCCACCACTTCCATCACCACCACTGCCACCACCACCTCCGAACCCTAACCAGGATATTATGGATGTTCTCCAAAATCTGGTTGGGGTGATTCAACAGAGACTACCACCCATAGTTCAACAGCAGGTTTCCGAAGGGGAAGCACATGTTTCAGAGAATGACAGAACAGTTAGCAGAGAGAGGAGTAGGAGTCCTCCACCCAGATCTATTGAGGTTCATGATGATCAGGAGGGTGAGTCAGTTCATCAGGTTATTATACCATGTGAGCATGAGATACATGCTAGGGAAATTCTCCCTAGAGATGTTGGAGATGAGATCTGAGAATTATTATGACTCTAGCCATGCTTGTTGTTGGGATCCACTTATGGGTTAGTAGCAAAGGCCTGGTTACAGAGTTTACAGTTATGTTTTGGATTGTGCCCTATGGGAGTAATATAAAGGCATGATTTGTAGTCCATCTCCTATGGGAGAAGGCTTCCACTTGGTGGGAGAAAGAGGTGACCATTGGTGGAGTGAGTATTGACACACTCACTTGGGTTATTTTTTTGGCCCATTTTTGTGAGAGATATCTCTCCGAGCATTTCAGATAGAGATAGATAGAGGAGTTCCATGATCTCCAAAAGAGAGGCATCTCAGTAAACTAGTATGAGAGTCAGTTTCTCAAGCTCCTTCCATATGTTGATTACATGAAGGATGAGAAACTACGTATTCAATATTTCATTAAGGGACGTAATATATCTCTTCAGAGCATAGTATGCCTAGCATTCCCTACCATGTTCAGAGGGGCAATTGAGATGACACTTGTAGCCGAGGATATCCATACTAGAAAGGAGTCTCAGGATTGGTCTCAGCACCAAAACCCCTCTTCCCAGCAGGCTGGACAACAGTGACCCCCTTGGAAAGGGAAACAAAATCATTTAGAAAAATCCTTTAAGGGTCAACTGTCTTAGTAGTAGAGATCCTAGTAGGATTCTAGATAGAGACATTCACAGGGTTATCAGGGCTCTAAGCCCAAACAATGGTAGTCTCAGGGCCCTAGACAGGATCATAGAACACAGAACCCTTATACACAATGAGCTAGGACTCAGTAGTCCTCTAGGGATGGATACAATTGTTCTAGCAGGATCAGAGGGTCAGAGTAGCCTAGGAAATAGGAAGTACAGATTCAGACTCATGGGCCATGTTACACTAGTTGTGGTATGGGTCATTTAGCAAGAGAATGCCCACAGGGACAGTCAGCCAGTGGTCAGAGAGGGGCTACCTCAGAGCCTACAGTTAGAGATATGGGTAGATCCCATAGAGTTTTTGCAGCGGTTGATAACTACCAGGATGAGCACCAAGCCACGGTCGTTGAGGGTGCACGTATGATTTAGGAAACCAGTGTTTCTATCTTTTTTTATTCAAGAGCCATAGACTCCTTTATATCTCCCTATGTAGTGGAGCATTGCGGGCTGGTGGCAGTTAGACAGGATGTTGGTTGGGAGGTTGAGTTAGCTTCAAGAGATAGAGTCTTTATTAGCTCCTTAGTTCATAGTTGTCACATTCAGATTGGAGACCTTATCACGATGACTAATCTTCACATTACCCCTCTAGGTTCTTATGATGTAGTCCTTGGCATGGATTGGCTATGTGCCCAGAGTGCCAAGGTGGATTTTTGTCAGAAGAGGGTCAAGTGTGTTGATGATCATGACACTCCTATGGTGATATTTGGGGTATAAAGACCCGTATCCCTTCACATTATTTCTTCTATGCAGCTTAGGCAGTACATGCGGAAGGGATGTTAGCTATTTGCCATCACCATTGGTGATAGAGAGGAGGATTCAGGTGGGTAGCCTTCACTCGAGGATTATCCTATTCTTCAAAAGTTTGTGGATGTATTTCCTACCAAGCTACCTGGTATGCCTCCACCTAGGGTAGTTGATTTTCACATAGATCTTGTACCAAGAGCTGAGATAGTATCTAGAGCACCCTACAGGATGACCACACATGAGCTCAATGATCTCAAGATTTAGTTAGAAGAGCTCTTGGAGAAAGGGCATGTCTGACCTAGTGTATCACCTTGGGGTGCACCTGTGATTTTTGTGAAGAAAAAGGATGGGTCACCTCGATTGTGCATTGATTATCGACAGCTAAATAAAGTAACAATTAAGAACCGATACCCACTTCCTAGGATCGATGATCTATTTGATCAATTGCAGGGTGCCTGAGTGTTCTCAAAGATAGATCTAAAGTTGGGGTACCATCAGTTATGAATTGTGGAAAGTGATATCCACAAGACTGCTTTTCACATGAGGTATGGTCACTATGAGTTCATAGTAGTGCCATTTGGTCTCATGAATGCTCCAGCTATGTTCATGAGCCTCATGAATGGAGTATTTCATACATTTTTGGATAAATTTATGGTAGTATTCCTGGATGATATTCTGATATATTATCGCAATGAGGAGGAGCATGAGGGGAATTTGAGACAGGTTCTACAACATTTGAGAGAGAATCAGTTATATAGCACCTTGTCAAAGTGTGCCTTCTTTAGAACCAAGGTGCAGTATCTTGGTCACATTATATCTGGTGATTGGATCTTTGTAGACCCATCGAAGATTAGAGCTATTATGGATTGGCCAACACCCACCAGTTTCACTGAGGTCGGGAGTTTTATGGGCTTAGCAGGACATTACATATGCTTCATGGCAAGATTTTTTAGAGTGGCTCATCCCATCACCTCCCTTCAGAGAAAGGGGAAGAGGTATGAATGGATAGAGAAGTGTGAGAGAGCGTTCGAGGAGCTCAAGAGAGCCCTCACTAGTGCACCAATTTTAGAAGTGCCAAATCCCTTAGTAGATTTTATTGTATGTATTGATGCTTCATTGGATGGTTTAGGAGTAGTCCCTATGTAGGAGGGTCATCCTATAGCTTTTGAGTCTAGGAAGCTAAAGACTCATGAAATTAATTATCCTACTCATGACCTAGAACTCGCAACGGTGGTTCATGATTTAGTGAGATGGAAAAATTTCCTTCTAGGTCACCGATTTGAGCTTCATTCAGATCACCAGAGCCTACAATATATCTTTACACAGCCTAATCTTAATGCTAGGCAGAGGAGATGGATGGAGCTTTTGTGTGAGTATGATTTTGATATTCATTACATCAAGGGGAAGGAGAATGTAGTTGCAGATGCCTTCAGTAGGAGGTGACATGAGCTCTCATCTATGACTTCTAGTATAGATTTGAGGGACAAAATTTTGCATCATTTGCTAGGGGATGGATTATATGTGGATATTTGTCAGTTTATCTATTCTCAGAGACCCCTGGAGGGGAAATTTGTAGAGTATTCCTTGGAGCCTGATGGACTTCTACGTCATAAAGGGATGCTCTATGTACCTTCTACAGGTGACTTACTAGAGTTTATTGTACTTGAGGCTCACAGAGCACCTTATGTAGCTCATCCAAGAGCTAAGAAATTGCATGCCAATATGAGACAGTTGTACCATTTGCTAGGTATGAGATTGCAGATTGCCAGCATAGGTGCTAGATGTCTAGAGTGCCAGAGAGTGGAGGCAGAGCATGGTCATCCAGGTGGGCTCTTGTAGACACATGAGATTTCTAAGTGGAAGTGGGATACTATATCTATGGACTTCATTGTTGGTCTCCCTATGTCTTCTCGTTGCCATGATGCTATCTTTGTGACAGTCAATACATTGACCAAGGTTTCCCACTTCTCACCTGTGTGTACTATTTTCACAGCATGAGACGTAGCTCAGGTCTTTTGTGGGATATTGTTAGAATTCATGGAATTCCCCATAAGATCATCTCTGATAGAGACTCCTTGTTCACATCAACCTTTTGGAGAGAGTTATAGGCAGCGTTGGGCACTAGGCTCAATTTTTGTACATCATATCACCCTCAAACAGATGGCCAGACTGAGAGGGTTAATGAGGTATTGGAGGACATGTTGTACATGTTTGTGATGGACCATCAAGTCAAATGGGAGGGATACATACATTTGGTCAAGTTTTCCTATAATAATGGGCATCATTCTTCGATAGATATGCCACCATATCAGGCCTTGTATGGTAGATCATGCAGGATGCCACAAAGTTGGGACAAGATCAAGGATAGAGTATCTATTGGACCTCAGATGGTCAAGGATATGGAGTAGCAAGTTTTCTTGATTAGATAATTCCTTTGGGAGGCTCAGGATCAATAGAAGAAGTATGCAAATGCAAAGAGGGTTGATCGTGAGTATATGGTTGGAGAAAGGGTCTTCTTGAGAGTGCAACCGCATAAGATTCCAATCCGCTTTGGAAAGGTATCTAAGTTAGTGCCTCACTTTGTTGGACCTTTCAAGATATTGGAGAGGATAGGACCAGTTCACTATCGTCTAGCCTTGCCACCCAGCCTGTCACACATCCACGATGTTTTTCATGTATGTGTGCTACGGAAATATATTTATGATGAGTCTCACATTATAGATTGGGATGCCTTGCAGGTGGAGTTGGACAAGAAGCTAGCACTAGAGCCCATTCAAATTATAGCATGATGGACCCTTGCACTTTGAGGTCGAGAGCTAGACCAGGTTAGGGTCCAGTGGGATTGTTATGATGAGGTCACGACTTCTTGGGAGGATGTAGTGCAGATGAGATCTCAGTACCCATATATTTTTGATCAACTCCAGGAGGAAGTTCATGCCTAGTGGGGGAGGATGTGAGGCCTCACCCTAATCCATCATAGCTTTACTGCTTGATCACTCTTTGATACTTTATGTTTTGATACATTGATGCACTTTTTGATTATCCTGACAGAGACTCATGATATTATGTTATGATGATGATTATATGGTGTGGATTAATTTTTTTATAGATTAGACCTAGAACAGGTGGTTGACTTTGTTTATATATGTTTAGATCAGTGAATTGATGAGAAGATCAAATTATGATTAGACTTGACTATTTCATGGATGTTGTCATGGCGATTAAGGAATCTTTATGTTTAAATATTTCTGTATGAAAATTTCAATTAGGGGCTTAATTCTACTATTTGATTAATGTTTCTAATTATGAATTGAAAGTATATATTACATGTAATTTTATCATCTTGGACTACTGATACTCAAATTTTAGTGTGCAGGAAAGGGAACCATGGAATTTTTTGGAAAATCAGGGCTAAACACATATGAATTGAGTAAGCCAAGGTTCAATCCAATAAAGGGTTGAAACCTCATTATAATGTGACCCTTATTGTAAATGTAATTTGAATGTGTGTTAATAGTTTAAATTTATGTTATTATTTGGACATGTCATTGTGAATGTGATGTGTATTTTGTTGGTGTCACTTGAAACTTGTGTTGTTCATGTAGATAGTGACATGTCATTTAGGGCTTGGGACAGGAATCACTTAATCTTATAGGATATTATATTAATCACTCGCATATAGATGCCTTGTAGGGATCCCATCATGTTGGAACTCGGATTTGGATCTTAGGGGTACTTTGGAGGGATTAAAAGTAATCCTAGAGTGTATTTTTGACCAAAATTAGTTAACCCTAAGGGGGTAGCTTGGGTTAGGGCTAGTTTTAACCTATGGGAGAAACCTAGGTCACCATTATGACTCTTCAAAATACCTACTTTTAAAAAGTGGCGAAAATAGAGATGGTCTCATGTATCTAACTTGTCCCACACTCCTTGCTAAACTTATAATTAAGAGGGTAGACAAAAAGGCTAGTTGTCATATCTCATTATTGCTAGTTCTTGAGTACACTTTTGGGGGTCTTTTTAGAGGGTTATGGGAGACTTAATGGGTTTTCACCCACTCTCTAATTTTACAGACAATTAAGGTTTTGGAAGGAGGAAGGATAAGGAGTTGGGCTCTTCTCAAGTTTTATTTTTCCATAACACAAATGGAAGGTTGGTTTCTCTTGCCATGGAGTGCTTGATTTGTTGCAAGAAAATTTGGATATATTATTTTATGAATACGAAATATTGTATGGGATTCATGTATGTAATCTTGTATAGTGTTGTAGTATGTGAATTTTGTTGTCATGTGTTGGGTAGGGAATGCATTTGGATTTTTGTATCAACTTTTTTTTCTTTGGATTGGGAGTATTGTTCATGGGAGTTAAGGCATTACTCACCCTTTTGGGAAGGGAAGAAATGGCCTTGGGTGAAGGGGTTAGTTGAGCTCTCCATTGTAGTTAGAGTCTCTTCTCTTGGAGAAGAGGGATAACTTCATGGAGTATGGGGTCTATGAAGCCATCTTAGAAATATTGTATTTTGGCATAGAAATGGCCAATGTGTATATGGAAGCAATGTCAATATAGCCTTGGAGAGGCATGAAAAACTCTTGTTGAGAATTTGAGAATTGTAATGGCATTCACCTCCTTGGAAAATCGCACCTTCACCCTACTTCAATGGGTTTGTAAAGCTCATTTGTGAGACCTTGGTTGGGAGTATATTGTTATTTTTGTGCATATAAAATGTTGTGAGAAATTGGATGTGAAACCTTGTTTAGCCTTGGTTCTCCAAGCTCGGGGGTGGCCTCCTTGAGGCCTTGGTTGGGAGGTGAGCTTCCCATGGTATCCCTCATGAAATTTGTAAGTTTTTGAAGTCATGAGGATGGTGAATGAAGCTTAAAATAAATCCATTTTTGTTGATTGTTGTAAGGTTCATATTGGAAGCTTTTAAGCTAGATGTGGAGAGATCTCCTTCTTTATGTAATGATTTTGTAAAGAAAAATATTTTATGTACCATCCAAGTATTGTGTAAACTTATCATCTTGAAGATGTTGAAAATTTGATTGTAAGATTACCATGTTGTAAAAGATAGAATCCTTAGTTTATGAATATTACATTTTAATTCCTAAAAGAAAAGAAGTTAATCATCCATGTATACAAGGATACCCAATATTGAAAGAGAATAACAATATTGTAGTTTCATTTCCTACAATCTTAAGGAATTTTGCATCTTGAAACCTCCATAGATCCAACTCCTTTCAACAAAAATAGAGAATCTCCTTTTCATTTGCACCTCTTGTGAAGAAGAACTATCCTTGCTATCAACAACAAATCCAATTAGTTAGCATGTTAAAATGAAATTCAGAAAATACTATTGGTCCCTCTTGTATATTGTTAAATAAATATATCCTTATACATACTAGGATCTATTACAAAAAAATGAACTAAGTAAAAAAAATGGAAGAGCTTGTATCATACAAAGCCTATAGCATTTTTCAGATTTAGAACATAAAAAGCTCTCTAAAATTTGTATGGGAAAGAAAATATTCTCCTTACCATAGAGAATATTCCTTTCCCAATGTGTTTAACCTTAATTAAATTCATAATTAAAACTCATTAGCATAACCAAGCAATTTAACCCTTAATCAAAAATAAACTTACCTTATTCTTACCCCTTTTAGTGGGCCCCACCTTAACCTTTCTACTCTTTTGCTTAAACATTTGATTGTGCAGTTTTAAAAATATAAATCACTTGTTAAAGGGGTTGCACTACTTGGTAGTGGCGCCACCTTCCTTACTATCCACTTACCCTGAACTTCTAACATGTGCTTACCTTACATCCCAAGTCAACCCCTCCTCCATGCGAAATTACCTTGGGAGGATGAGAAGATCTTTGGTGGGTCCCAGCAAACCATCTCCACCTTCTCCTAGAAAACTGTGCCACCTTCCTTGGGTCCTCCTTGGCATGCAAAATCTTATGCATTGGATGGTGGGATAGGTGGTGCCCCCCCCAAAAAAGAATAGTCCTTTTCTTTTAAACCTGCACTTGCCTTGGAAATTTGATCCCCTTCCTCCAATGTTTTTGTTTGGGTTTTTAGGCATTGTCTTAGGAAATGTTAGAATAGTAAGCTAGTGGATAGATAGGGTTAGTAGTTTATTAGGTAGTTAAGTTAGTTTAGCAAGAAATTAGTAGTTCATTAGTTAGTAAATTGGTTCTTATTTCCTTTTGTTTTAATCAATAATTTTGTAGTGTTATATATATATATATAGCTACATCAAAAGGAATTAGTTTATATATATATATATATATATATATATATATATATATATATATAGNTATTTTATATATATATATATATATATATATATATATATATATATATATAGAGAGAGAGAGAGAGAGAGAGATATATATATATATATATATATATATATATACTAATTTCTTTTGATGTAGCATAATTCATTAGGGGGAATAACCTTAGTGTTTTAATCTTAATTGGTATTAGAACCATTTAGTGTATTAAATATGTTTTAAATTTTAAATTGGTATTGGAACCATTTATTAACATTATAGTTAATTACTTTAAATGGGTACTTAGCATTATTTGTTTAGGTTAATTTATTATTGTGAGATTTGTGAATCTAATTATTAAGGATTTTTGTCTAAGTATTGATTAGTTAATTTGAGAGATGGATTTTCTCAGTTGATTTAATTGTATAGTTAATGTTAAATTTTAACTTAATATCAAAATATGGGGGGATTATATTGCTCTTATGTTTAAAGGGGCTAGGGGTTATGCTCGATTATAATTAAAAGTAAATTTAAATGTTGGATTAGGAGATATTTCAAATGTCAAAATAAAAGGTTAATTTAAAGTCGTATGTTAGGAATTAATGGATTAGAAATGCATGTGTTTTCATCATGGGGGAAATATTTTATTAATGATGCTAGTAGGTTAGAAGACCAGGTTTGATTTTAGCTATTAGATTTTAATTAATAGTTTTTTGATATAGTGAAATTATTATTCAATTTTAATCTTGTCAATCATTCAATGTTTCATGTATGATTGGGAGTAGAATATTTTTTTTATTAGACTCAAGCTAGTAGTTAATGTTAACCAAAACTTGACTTGAACAGATTCAGTTGTAATCTAGAAGAATAGTTAAATAAGAATTAGGAAAATCTAGACCAAAATATGCTCATAACCACTAACTTCCATCCTGATTCTAAACATGGTATCAGAGTTAGATCAACCTGAGTTGAGAATTCATATAACCTGAGGAAAAAGTTGATACCCAATTCCACATCAATTTGTGGCATGACCCTTTTCAGTCTGCGTATATACCTTGTAATTTGAAGGTTAACTCTATTTTCTATCACCTTTCCAACTCAACCATTGTTATTTGTATGTACTTATGTGCCTTTAAAAAAAAAATTGTGTGTGTTTTGCCCTAGTTTTGGGCATGAAAGTTTCTTTGTAGGAGGGAACAAGATGATACCTACACCAGAACCTGTCTTACATCTAGAACCATCAAAATATAATTCCCAAATATCTTCTTGCTTAATAGCTAAAATATCCTCATCAAGGAATTCTATTGAGGTGATATTCGTATTAGAATGAGGACAAAGAGCTTCAGCTAGATAATGAGTTAAGGCTTGTCCTTTAATTGACTTTTGAAGAATGAAATTAAGATTGAATTATTTAACTAACATCACCCATTTAGCTAGATGACTAGAGAGATCAATTTTTGAGAAAAGGTGTTTGAGAGGATCAAATTGAACAATCACATTAACCTTAACGTTTAATAGATAATACTTGAGTTTTTTACAAGTATAAACTAAAGCCAAGCATTGTCTTTCTAAATTAGTATATCTTGTTTCATATTCAAGTAAAGTATAATTGATGTAGTATACCAGTCTTTCCTTACCTTCACTATCATGTTTAGCCAATAAATCACTCACAGCATGGGAAGAGGTGGAACTATATGATGCAGAGGGTTTAGGACTCTAGTGTTTTCTTCACTCCAAATGCATCTTTCTCTATCCTAACCATCCAATGGTTACCTATTTTTGGATTATCCTCCCAATTAGGATCTCCAAGACCCTCACTATCAACTTCTCCTCCAAGGTATAGTTGATCTTTGGAAGATTCCAAATTTTCTAGGCTTAACTAGTCTGACTAGTTCCCCAAATGCCTAGTTTGCCTCACTATATTTCCCCCTAGAATCCCAAACCCCTGCTTAGGATCTTCCAATACATCCAATTAGACTCTTATCTATCTTCTTGACCTATCAAAGGTCATTCTAAAACCTTTCCCACACTTATAGACCCATTACCAATCAAATTTGTCTCAATTTCAGTAGGAGGCCTAATTGCCCAATTCCTAGTAGGTCTAAATTCACTATTTTTGGGCTATTGCTCCCAAATTATTCAAATGACTCCAAAAAAGGCCTTGAAAATATTAAAGGTATCTATGAACACTATCATAATACAAATTCCTAACTTATGGTTGCACCCATAACCCTCATTTCCACCAGGCCCTAGTTTGTAGCCTATTATCTAAGCCTCTAGACCAGTCAACATGAACAATTATCAAATAGGTCTCCAAACTTTGATTAACCTCTTTCCACCTTATAAAAATTTTAGGATACTATCTAGGGCATCTTAAAATTCCACTAAGTCTTTCCCCAAAGTTCATGGGTTCTCAAACTATAGCTTTCTTTACCCTGTCTTGGCTCACCTGTATTCAACAGTCAGCCATATGGATTCCCATTTGGTCTAGGAAAACCATTGCAATTAAAAAAAGGAAACAAAAACCATATTTAAAGACTCTAACCCTACTTTTCCCATGGTTTTAGCCAAATCCACTAGTGGGTTCTTAGGTTAGATTCATTTCTAACTAAACAACACTATAATGTCACTTGCAGACCAGTGACTTTAACAATTCACTAACTTCACACTACAAGCACTTGGAAACAAAATATCTATTGAATATGAAATATAATTGAAATCACTACACCCCCATGGGGTCTAATGACCTATGCCAATCCATACATAGTCGTACAGAAGCAAGGAAACAATGTATATTACAAGAATGCAGTTACAATCATCCGTACAGAAGTACAAAAAAAAAATGTTGCAATCCAAAATTTCATTAACCATCTCAAATCATCGATTCCATGCTCATATACCAAGCATGGGCAGTTACAACTAATCTAACTACATTTTTTCCATTTCTTGCAAAATTTGCTAGAAATTTTTTGCATTATGAGCATTTTGACTCATTTTGTCAACTCGATGGGTGAGTTTGACTTCCATGACCCTAGGTATGATATATAGGGTCCTAAAACACACCTCAAACTTAAATTATACTAAATTAGCAAATTTTCACTATTTAAAGCCAAAATGACCCTAAATCACCTAATGATCACTATGGCTCTTACAAACATGAAGTTAAATAACATTTCATCCAACCCATTAGACCTTATTCCAATGCACACACAAACACCTAATCCAACCCTAAAGCACACCAAAACATCAAGTAGGGAGGTTCCCTACACCAGTATATAGATAGAAGGATTTATTAAATTGAGTAGGTTGCAAAATAGGAGGATTAGCAAGATACTCCTTAAATTTCTCAAATGATTGTTTACATTCCTGGTTTCAAGAAAAAATGGTATCATTTCTAAGCAAGGAGGTGAAAGGAACAATTTTATCAGCTAAGTTAGAAACAAAGCGACGAATAGATTATATTTTTCCTTGTAAACTGAGTAATATTCTTACGAGGACGCATGTTATCAATAGCATCAATCTTTTCAATATCAACCTCTATGGCTTGATTAGAGATTATAAATCCTAGTAATTTACCTGAATCAACTCTGAAAGAACATTTCTAAGGATTTAATCTCATATTATAACTCCTAATTCTTTCAAATATTTTCCTTAAAATAAACACATGGTCCTCTCTTTGTATAGATTTTGCCAAGATGTCATCTACATAATCTTCTTGAATCTTATGGATGTAATCATGAAAAATCAAGTTCATATCACGTTGATAAGTTGCTCCCACATTTATTAATCCAAAAGGTATCATGACCCAACAAAATGTTCCCCAAGGTGTGATAAATGCAATCTTAAGTTCATCTTCAATAGGGATAAATATTTGATTATAACCTGAAAACCCATCCATAAAAGATAATAAAGCATGACCTACTGTTGAATCCACAATCATATCAATATTGGGTAGGGGAAAATCATCTTTTAAGGATGATTTATTTAAATCCTAAAAATGAGTGCACATCCTTATCTTATTCTTCCCTTTAGAAACAACCACAATATTAGAAATCCATTCAGAATAATCAATAGAATGGATGAACCCAACACCTAATAACTTTTCAATTTCAGCTTTCACTAGCAAGGCAATACTCGGATTCATCTTTTGGATTTTTTCTTTTCATAGATTTGACATTAGTTGTAAGAAAAATATTGTGAGCAACAATCTTGGGATCTATACATGGCATATCCCAATATGTCCAAGCAAATATATCCTTATATTCAAGCAAGAGGGAAACTAATTGAACATGTTCATCTTGGTTCAAACATTTTCCCACTTTGATTGTTTTTCCAGAGTCATTCACATCTAGTTGAACTTCCATAGTCTCAGTTATTAATAAGTTACTTTGTAAGGGAGAGTCCATTGGTAAAGGAGAAATATCTTGTTCATCACGTTCTCCAAAATAGGCTTCATTATTGAGACAATAAGGCTTTCTTCTTTTATGATGAAACGTAGGTAGATCTTGATAAGATCTTAAAAAAATAGCTAGGGCTTCATCCTGAGGAAAAATATCCAAACTCAGTTTTTTATGCATGTTAAGGAGAAGCGGATTAACCAATTTTAAATGTCCACCACAAATATGATTAACATTAAGAGGAAAAGTCAATGGTTTTTTATAAGGATTGAATCCTATTCCATAAGTATAATCATAAACTTCATTGTCCAAGGGCACTTGTATACCTTGTTCATATTTTCCACATCCTTTCCCATTGAATCCTGATTTCCTAAGTAAATGATAACCAGAACCATGTCTATCGGCCATATCAGATATAGTTAAAGGAGTGACATACATCATAATGTCACAACAATTTGGTTATATTATCTCAATTTTTTCTTCAAGGGAAGTAGAAACAAAGTTGCTTTTTACTTCCCCAGAAAGTGGAGAAGGAATAAAGACTTTTTTTTCAAACCCATTTTGTTCCTTCATGAACTCTAGATCAGAAACTTTGTATTCTCCTATAAAAGAAGGATTAAAATCCAATGTTCCCCAATCATCTTTGGTCAAAGAAGAGGATGGAGCTTCAACTTTTTTAACTTCTGGAGTTTTCTTAGGTTCCTTACTTGGTTGTATGGGTTCAGAAATCTTAGCATATTTTGCATTCAAGCAAGGGTTTGGCACATCACCCGCATGTAATGTATACATTAGATTGTTATAAATGAACCTAACCTTACGATGTAGAGTAGAAGGAATCACATGCATAGTATGTAACCAAGGTCTTCCTAACAAAAGGTTATAATTGAGAGGTCCACACATGACATGAATAGGTGTGTGAAGAAGGATTGGGCCAACCTTGATAGGTAGCGTAATAATACCCAAAGTTTTCTTTGCACTGTTATCAAATCCACAAATAGGGATATTATCTAGTTGAATGGTTGTAAGATCAAATTTAATAGCCTTGAGCATATCCATGCTACAAACATTAATCCTAGATACATTGTTAATTAATGTTCTATAAATGATACTCTGATTAATAGAAACATCAACCATAAGAGCATGATATTGATTCTGCACCTCAATAGAAGGTAAATCATCATCGGTAAATACAATAGGAGGTACAAAAGGCATATCATGCATGCACTCCAAAAATGAATTAATATTTTCTTGGTTAGGAGGCAGAGCTGGAAGAGTAGATAAAGCTTTTTGTAATGCCTCATGATATGTAGGAGAAGTTTGAAGCAATTCCCATAAAGATATTTTAGCTGGAGTAGCTCGTAATTGCTCAACTAAGTCATACTCCTTAAAGGAATAATGTAACCTAGGTGCTTGAGGAAGCATGGGTTGTGAAGGAGGTAAAGAGGCTGGAACATTAGGTTAAGGATTATTCCGTGTATGATAAGCATGTGAAATAGAATCCGTATTATCATTGAAATCCAAAGGATCTTTAGGTTTACCCTTAATAGTTATTCGAGGGCATCCTTTTACCATCCTCAAAGGTTTAGGGATTAACATTCTAGATTCCTCAATGTTGAAAATAGTGGAACATGAAGGTAACCATGCACACATCCTATGGTAAAGGTCAAATGGAGAAGTTGTGGAGGAGGATGAAATAGAAATAGGATCCATGGAGATCTCATTCGAACCATTTTCAATCTCACTTCCATGTACCTCATTAAGGGATCTATTCTCTTGTAAAATAAAATCTTCATCAAGGTATTAAAAACAAGAGTCATACATGTTTAACACAAGAAAATTATAAGCATGTAAATTTTTTTGTGTTTTTAAAGAAATTTTATGTTTTTTTTTGTATTTGTGGAATATAAATGCAACAGAATAAAAGAAAACCTACTTCTATATGCATGCAAGATCTAATATGAAATCTAAATCTAACACCAAAGAGAAAGAGTTTCCTATCGCGAGTTCACCAAAATTTAAAGAAGAAAATATGAATAGCCTTCTAGATAGAGTTTGCATAAAAGATATTCATATATAAAAGAGACCAATGCCATAATTTAACCATTTAGATTTAATTTGTATTTGGTAATGGATATAGACTTGGAATTGAAAGAAAAGATTAATGGAGTAAAATACCTACCTCACATCATAGCAGGTCAGAAACTACCATTTTATAAAGCCTATGTTGAGTTTCTAAAAAATATGAGACCAGATCTAGAATGGAAATCGAGAGATGAACAAAACCCAGAAATCATTTTTTTGTTTTGACACCATTCTAATTTGTACCCTCAAGTCAATTTCACTATTGACCCAGAATTTTTGATACCAACCTAGGTCAGAATCGACCTGAAAAGTCTCTAAAAAGAATTCTATTTTTGGATCCTGAACATTTACCGAAAAGGGTATCTGGATCTGCACTCTATTCCATTGTTCCTGAACCTGTAACTCTTGAAACAATGCCTAAAAATATATACAAAAGAGGGGTTTTGGGGTGGCTATATAGGGTTTTTCCTTAGTCAAACCCCCTTTTTGGTGATCTCCACCTCCACAAATAGCTGAATATAGTAGAATTTATGTGTGTGTGTTGCTCTTGAAAAGAGTTTTGAATGTGTAATTCTAAGATCTAATCCTCTAGATTAAAACCCTAAAATGAACTGAAAATGAGAAAGAAATACATAGATTTGAATATGATAAATAAATCATACCAAGCCCCCAAGGCTAAACTATTCCTACCAAGCTCACAATCTGTAGTTGCTACCCCATGATAATATCTTTTTAATGCTTGAAGTTTGAAAATGGTGGATCTAAGAAGAAGGAAGGAAGGAAGAAGTCTCTCTTGCTCCAAAGAAGATCCACAATGGCTTGTCCACCAAAGTTCTTGTATGTCTTAATTCATCATCATGTCTTGTCCTTCTATATCATCCTCTTTCTTTCTTGCCTCATCGTCATGTCATAATCATTATTTCATCATATCATCTTATGATTCTTTTTCATGTCCAAATAAGGCAAAAGAGAGTGTTTATATACAGATCTCAATATAGACCTCCTAGGGCAATGCAAAGGATGCAAATTCAAATTTAACCTTGAATAATGGTCCAATTACAATCACCAACAAAAGAGGGGATGTATTAATCTGAATATCGAGGAAAACACTTCTGCATCTAAACCTGGGGACCTATTTTAAGTTTTAGAACCCTTATAGGCTCAAGATTTGAAAGCGTAGACCAACACCTAACATAGGTCAAGGTCGACCTTGATTCTGACCTAGATTAGAATTGGCCTCAACCTAGTATTGAGGTGTAAGGCTGGTCTCCTTGGGAAATCTGCAGGATTCCCAGGTCAATCGGGGAACCAGGAAGGTGAGAAAACACACTAAGATGTTGGATAGAGGCACAAAGGCCAAAGAGTAAGTATAATGAAGATTTAGGAAAGCCCATACATAGTTTCTACCCAAAAATAGAATCATAGAAAAGGGAGATTAAGGATGACCCAAAGGATCCTAACCCTAATTTCACCTAGAAATGTAGTGTCATGCCCAAAACTAGGGCAAAAAACACAAACAATTGTTTTTTTAAAAGACATAAAAACAACAACTACGATGACACAATAACTCTAAAAACATTGAGGAAAGGTGAAAACATGGTGAAGATGCTTTTCGAGCTGAAAGGTCTAGTCATATATTTAGCCGGGGTTATCACCAAGATGGTTGCAGAGTCGGTAATTCCTACTCAATAGATGGTAAGAGATTCTACAGATTTGTATGATAGGGACAAAGGGGCATACTAACTCCATTAAATTTTGACCTAGCAATCCAATTTATTAATCCTATTCAATGTCATTACAACCCTTAAACATCCCCGATATAATAAGGTCCTCACTATTACTATAATCTTTTTCCAATTTCATTACGAAAGGGATACATTTAACTTGTTTGAGGAACTATCCAAATTTTCCAATTAACTGATATTAATATTAATTAAATCCTAAAATTCATGTGTTCACACATCTTTAATAATAAACAATTAATTAATTACAAAAATAAATATTCCATGATTCGAAAGGAACACTTAATTTAACCAATTAACCTAGCCCATTAATAGCCCTTTATTCAGATTTTACCCTTTTTAACAATTGCATGAAAACACATAATAGTAATGAACATTATTTAAGTAAATTCAATTAATAAATCTAAACTATACAATTTTAAATAGTCAAATAAATCTATTACACTAATAGGCTAATCAATTTCAATTAATAACGTGATTATAGTATTATACTAACTATGCAAATACAAAAAAATATAAATCCATATTAACAAAACTACACATTTTACATAATAAGTAAATCTATTAATATAATAATTAAACCACACCATTTAATTAAAAAGTATATCTATATATAAAAGAACTACACAATTTAAAATAAAGCAATAAAGAAAATAAATATAATTAACTAACTTAAACTAACTTAATACCAACTAACTATCCTACTAACTACCTACTAACCATCCTACTCATCTACCCTACCCTACCATCCTACTCATCTACCCTATCCTTCTCCTTTGCTCACGTGCCAAGTGAGTGGTGAGATTAATCAAAATTCAAACGGGAGGGGTCGAATTCCTAAGTGAAGGAATTGCAGCAAGAGTTAAGTTGGGGCCCACCAAACTGTCTACCCTTACCTTTTCTCTCCAAGAAAGCAACCCACGCATGGACAAGGGGAATTGAATGTCAAGTGGGTGGGTGGCAGAGGGAACAAGGTGATGGTGCCAACACCCATCTTCATTCCCGTTCATTTTTTTATTAATCTCCAAGGCTAGTCACTTTGCCTAGCAAGCTAGGAGAAGAGGGGTGTAGGGCCTACTTACCAAAAGGTAAGTGTTTTAATATTTAATTGCTTACTCTTTTTATTTATTTATTATTATACATTTAGTTTATTAAAAATGTGGCAAGTTTCTAACTTAATAGATAGTTTAGTTTAATCATAATTTATGAAGGGGTTTATTATTCTAACCCTAGATTTAGAGGCCCGTATCCTAGGGGAATATTCTCTATGGTAAACTTGGGAATTAAATCCTCTCTCATACATTTTCAAGAGAGCATTTTGGCTCTCAAAATTATGGGATGTGTTATTCTTTTTTTTTCTCCTCTAACATTGCATTGCATTACATTCATTTATTTATTTATTTTTGGTTGTTTGAAGTTAGATGTATGCAATGTATATTCTATTAATGCAATACACAAAGGCAATCATTTATAGGGTATTTGATAATGGTAAGTTGTTAATTAGTGTCAAAATTTCATAAATGAACTATTGTTACCATGTTATCCTCCAAAGTTTTTGAAATTGAAATATGGAATTCAAGATAAAGTGTTGATAATTTTTTGATAGAGATCTATATTTCAAGGGAGGGGAAAGTATATATTAAATTTGAAATTTACAAGACTACAACTTAAAAAAAAAACAATCAAGAAATAACTTGCAATTCATCAAAACTTTGAACACATGATTTTCTTTCATTTTCACAATGGTTACATCTTCATTTACAATATTGAAGGCTACAAAATTTACTCCATTCTATTACAAACTTCACCTTCAACATGAAGGCACAATACAAGAAAATACACTACAATGGACGAGTCTCAAATATCAAGGCAACATGAACACCATCTAAGCTCCAATTTCAAATGGCTTCAACCACAAAGTTCTTCCCAAAATCTTTAAAAAAAACCATGATACTACCATGGAGAGCTCACCTCCCATCCTAGGTCTCAAGGAGACCAACCCTGAGCTATGATAATTGGTAACCAATCGGTGACAATCACAGAATTTCCACAATACAAAACACAACAAGAAAACTCCCATCCAAGGCTAGCACAATAGGATTCACCTCAAACCTATAACAAGGGGTGAAGGTGGATTTCCATGTAGTAGATTTCCAATGAAATACATACAAAACCCATGCCTTTCGAACGCTATAATCCACATATATTATTCTATATCTTCCTCTCCTAATCTCCCCCAAATCAAGATCAATAACCTTCATTGGCATGCAAGCGCCCATACACCTTGCATTGTTTCCCTCTTCTCTCCATGAGAAGAGACTCTACGCTTCCATGGAATCCAACTAACCTCTTCTCCCATACATGGACACTTCTTCCCTATCCAAGGGTGAGTAATGCAATTACACCCTTCACAAAACTCCCTCAAACAAACAAGAATAAAACCATAAGCATGAAATCAAACCCAAAATCCCATTCCCTTACATCACAACAACATAAAACATATAAATCACATATACAAAAGAATGAAATGCATACTAGTCTAATTGAAAAAAAACAACAAAGCTTCCATGGAAATGGTGGAGACCAACCTTCACAAATGTTATGGAAAAATGATATTTGAGAAGACCCCAATCCCTTTTGCTTCCTTCAATCCAAGACCCTAATGTCTCTAAAAGTAGAGACTGGGTGAACACCCTCTAACGCTACCAAGGGCCTCTAAAAAGGTCTCCAAATATTACTCACCCAACAACATAAATTTGAGATTTGAATCCTAAGTTCTTTGGCTTTCCTATGTCCCCTATCATAAATTCCAGATTGTAAAGGAGTGTGGGTTTGGAAAAAAAGGTGAAGACTCACTCCATTTTTGCAACATGTGAGTAATGAGTTAATAAGAGGGTCACCAAGGCCACTAGTGGGTTCTAGAAGTGTTAGAAATATTCCTAACCCATATCCCTATCACTAAAGTACTTGGATTTTCCTAAAAATTATCCTTAAGACCTCCTTTTGGCCTCTAGAAGTGACTAGAACAAAATTTAAGTTTAAACAATTTAATTTGGTTTCATTGCCAACCTTAGTAGACATGTCATCACATAAACACATAACAAGTGTCAAGTGACACTCTAAATAACATAACACAACATTGACATGTTACTAATTGCATAGAGAAAACACCTAATACATTCATACAATTTATGGTCACAAATAAAATCACTTAACAACGAGGTTCGATCTCTTTATTAGATTCAACCTTGGATTTATAGTTTGTACATAGGGTTGGTTACTGATTCTATGATAATTTCCATGGTACTTTTCCTGCAAACTAAATTAAACATTAGTAGCTCAATAAAATCACATGCATATACATATATTTATATCGAATTGCATAATTAATTGACTAAACATTCTACATTTTCACTTAATAACCTTTTTCTCCTTTCTGTACTTGATAACAATAACCAATTACATAATCAAAATATCATAACATATTTTTCCATTTGAATTTAAAATACTGAGATAATCATCATAATGCATGAGTATGCCTAAATCATCATAAACATCGTCAATAAGGTATATAGAAGAAATCATCACATGGCATAAATAATACTAATAATGTCTAGTAAATTAGATATAATGTCTGAAAATATTGAATCATAATGTATCAAAATAAGTGTATCAGCTGAGCTATGATGGGTTGGGGTGAGGCCTCACATCCTCCCCCACTAGGCATGAACTTCCTCGTGGATTTCATAAAAAAGATATGGGTACTAAGATATCATTTTTGTTGTGTCCTCCCATGAAGTTGTGACCTCATCATAACAATCCCACTGGACCCTAACCTGGTCAACCTCTCAGCCTCGAAGCGCAAGGGTCTGTTACGCTAAAATATGAATGGGCTCTAGTGCTATCTACCCATCCAACTCTACCTGCAAGGCATCCCAATCTATCACATGAGTCTCCTCATAAATATATCCCTGAAGTACAAAAACATGGAACACATTGTGGATGCATGACAGCCTAGGTGGAAAAGCTAAATGGTATGCAATGGTCCCTATCCTCTCCAAGATCTCAAATGGTCCAAAAAAATGAGGTGCCAACTTAGAGCCCTTTCCAAATTGGATCAGACTCTTGTGCGGTCGCACTCTCAAGAAGACTCTATCTCTTACCTTATACTCTCTTTCAATCTTCTTTGCATCTTCATATTTCTTCTATCTATCCTGTGCCTCTCTAAGACACTGTTGAATCATATCCACCTGCTGCTCCATCTCTTTGACTAACTAGGGACCAAGAGATATTCTATCCTCAATCTTGTCCCAACTTAAGGGTGTCCTGCGAGGTCTACCATATAAGGCCTGATATGGCGGCATGCCTATAGATGAATGGTGCCCATTATTATAGGAAAACTTGACCAAATGTAGCTATTCTTCCCACTTGAGCTGATGGTCCATCACGTACATGTGCAACATATCCTTCAATACCTTATTGACCCTCTCGATCTGACCATCTGTCTGAGGGTGATACACTCTACTAAAATTGAACCTAGTGCCAAATGTTGTCTGTAACTCACTCCAAAAGGCTGATGTGAACAATGAGTCTCTATCAGTGATGATCTTACAGGGAATGCCATGAAGTCTGAAAATATCCTACAAGAACACCTGAGCTATGTCTCATGTTGTGAAGGTAGTACGCATGGGTGAGAAGTGGTAAACCTTGGTCAACATGTCGACTGACACCAAGATGGCATCATGGTGGTGAGAAGACATGGGGAGATCAACAAGGAAGTCTATAGATATAGTATCCCACTTCCACTCAGCAACCTCATGTGGTTGTAGAATCCCACCTGGGTGGCGGTGCTCTACCTCCACCCTCTGGCACTCTAAGCATCTCACAAAAATACTAGAAATATGCAATCTCATGCCTAGCCAATGGTGCAACTGTCTCAAATCTGCATGTAACTTCTTAACACTGGAGTGCACTGCATAAGGTGTTATGTGTGCCTCAAGTACAATGAATTCACACAAATCCCCAATGGAAGGTACATTGATACTCCCTCTATGACATAGTAGTCCATCAAAATCCAAAGAATACTCTGAGTACTTCCCTTCTAAGGGTATCTGTGAATGCACTAACTGATAAACCTCTGCATAAAAGGAATCCTTGAGAAAATGGCATAAGATGCACTCTCTCAAATTGGTACAAGTAGTCATAGATGAAAGCTCATGGAATCTCCTAATAAAGGAATCTTCAACCACATTCTCCTTACCTTTGATGTAATGAACATCAAAATCATACTCACAAAGGAACTCCATCCACCTTCTCTGCCTAGCATTAAGGTTCGAATGAGTAAAAATATACTGCAAGCTCTAATGGTCAGAATGAAGCTCAAATATATGACCTAGAAGGAAGTGTCACCACCTCACCAAAGCATGAACTACTGTAGAAAGATCGAGGTCATGAGTAGGGTAATTAATCTCATAATTATTCAATTTCCTAGACTCATAGGAGATAGGTCATCCGTCTTGCATAAGGACTGCCCTTATGCCATCCAATGATGCATCTATGCATACTACGAAATTGGTTGTTGGGTCTTGAACTACAAGTATCGGTGCACTTGTGAGGGCTCTCTTGATCTCCTGAAAGGCTCTCTCACACTTCTTTGTCCACTCATACTTCTTTCCCTTTCTCTGAAGGGAGGTGATGGGGTGTGCCAATCTAGAAAATCCTACAATAAAGTGTTTATAATATCCTACTAACCCCATTAAACTCCTCACCTCAGTGACATTGGTGGGTGCTGGCCAATCCATGATGGCTCGGATCTTTGATGGATCTATGGAGATCCCATTGCTAAATATAACATGACCCAAGTAATATACCTCAAGTTGGAAGAACGCACAGTTTGACAAGCTACCAAACAACTGGTTCTCTCTCAACCTCTACAAAACCTGCCTTAGGTGCTCCTCATGCTCCTTCTCATTATGAGAGTATATCAAAATATCATCCAGGAACACAACCACAAACTTATCTAATAAGGTGTGAAATAATCCATTCATGAGGCTCATGAAAACCACTAGAGCATTCACGAGGCCAAATGGTACCACAGTGAACTTGTAGTGACCATACCTCATATGAAATGAAGTCTTATGGATATCACTCTCCACAATTCTCAACTGATGATAACCTCACTTCAAATCAATATTTGAGAACACTTGAGCACCTTGTAACTATTCAAAGAGGTCATCAATCTTAGGAAGTGGGTATTGATTCTTAATAGTTACTTTGTTAAACCATCAATAATCAATGCACAACCTAAGTGATCCATCCTTCTTCTTCATGAAGATCACTAGTGCACCTCAAGGTGTCACACTAGGTCGAATATGCCCTTTGTCCAAGAGCTCCTCCAACTAAATCTTGAGCTCATTAAGCTCATGGGTAGTCATCCTATATGGTGCTTTCGATACTAGTTTAGGTCCTAGCACAAGGTCTATGTGAAAATCCACTACTCTAGGTGGAGGCATACTAGGGAGCTCTGAAGGAAATACATCTACAAACTCCTATAGGATAGGAAAATCATTGAGGGATGGATCCCTCTCTGAATCATCCTCTTTTTCACTAATGGTGATAGCAAATAGCTGACATCCCTTTTTCATGTAGCACCTAAGCTACATAGCATAAATAATGCAAAGAGATACAGGTCTTTGCACTCCGTAGATCATCCTAGGAATACCGTGCTCATCCACACATTCTACCCTCTTTTGTCGACAATCCATCTTGTTGTTGTGGGAATAAATCCTATCCATGCTAAGGACAACATCATATGAACCTAGAGGGGTAATGCATAGATCATATGTCATGGATATGTCTCCAATCTAAACCTGACAATGTCAGACCATGGAACTAACTGACACCCTGGCTACCCAGGCTAACTCTACCTCCCAAATGACATCCTGTCTAACTGCCACTAGCCCGCAATGCTCCACTACATATGGAGATGTAAAGGAGTCAGTAGCTCCATAATCAAATAAAATAGTAACCATACTACCTCGTATCATACCTGCGGTCTCAATAACTGTAGCCTAATGCTCAGCCTGGTGGTTATCAACCGCTGCAAAAACTCTATGGGATCTACCCATGTCTCTAACTATATGCTCCAAAGTAGCTCCTCTCTGACCACCAAGTGACTATCCCTGTGGGCACTCTCTCACTATATGATCCATGCCACCGCAAGTGTAACATGGTCCTCTAGCCTGAATCTATACTCCCTGTGATCTAGACTCCTGTGGTCCTCCGGTCCTGCTAGAATTAATGTAACCACCCCTAGAGGATTGTTGAGTCCTAGTCGGCTGTGCTTGAGTGGTCTGTGTCCTTTGATCCTATCTAGGATGCTAATATTGCCACTGTTTGGGCTTAGAGTCCTGATAACGCTATGAAGGCCTCTATCTAGAATCCTACTGAGATCTCTGCTATTGAGACTGTTAACCCTTAAAGGATCCTACTGGGTGATTTTGGTCCCCTTTCCAAGGGGGTCTTTATTGTCCTGACTATAGAGAAGAGGGGTTTTGGTGCTAAGACCAATCCTACGACTCCTATCTAGTATGGATATCCTCGGCTACAAGTGTCATCTGAACTGTCTCTCTGAATGTGGTAGGAAATGCTAGGTGTACTGTACCCTGAAGAGACATATTGAGTCCCTTAATGAAATGATGGATACACACTTTCTCATCCTTCATGTAATCAACATATGGAAGGAGCTTGAGAAACAGACTCTCATACTGGGTCACTGTGAGACCTCTTTGCTGGAGATCATGGAACTCCTCTATCTATCTCTTTCTAAAATGGTTGGAGAGGTATCTCTCTTGGATGCGGGCCACAAAAGTCTCCCAAGTGAGTATGTCAATACTCACCCCACTTATGGAATCCTCCTACTCCCACCAAGCGGAGGCTTTCTCCTGAAGGAGATGGACTAAAAGTCATGCCTTTAGTTTACTCCCATAAGGGTGCAATCCAAAGCATCATCATATGCTTTGTAACCATGCCTCTGCTACTGACCCATCAGTGGCTCTCAAAAACAAGGGTGGCTAGAGTTGCAATAAATCTTGGATCTCATTTCCAAAATCCCTAGGGGGTCCCTCTCTAGCACGTATCTCATGCTCACATGGTAATACAATCTAATGAACCAAATCACCCTCATGATCACCATGACTCTCAACAGACTTAGGTGGGGGACTCCTACTCTTTTCTCTTCTAATTTCTCTATCATCTTCTGGAATTTGTGCTTCCCCTTTAGGAATATGTTGTTGGGTGATGGGTGGTAGCCTCTGTTTAATTACCCCAATAAAATTTTGGAGGACGTCCAAAATATCCTAGTTACGATTCTAAGGTGGTGGAGAAGGTGGTGGTGGTGGTACATCCCCACATTCTGCCTCAACATGGGGAGCTCTACGACCTCTACCCCATTGGCCAGCTCATGTGACAGTAGGCATCCTACACAATAATTTAAGTTTGAAATAAGTTGAAATGTAATGGTTTAGGTTCCTAGTGTCGAAACATGGCTTTGATACCAAAATGTCATGCCCAAAACTAGGGAAAAACACATAGACAATTTTTTTTTAAAAGACATAAAAACAACAACTATGATGACACAATAATACTAAAAGCATTGAGGAAAGGTGACAACATGGTGAAGATGCTTTTTGAGATGAAAGTTCTAGTCATAGATTGAGCCGGCGTTATCAACAAGATGGTTGCAGAGTCGGTAATTCCTAGTTGATAGATGGTAAGAGATTTTACGGTTTAGTACGATAGGGACACAGGGGTATACTAACTCCATTAAAGGCTGACCTAGACATCCAATTTATTAATCCTATTCAATGTCATTACAACCCTTAAACATCCCCGATATAATAAGGTCTTCAAGATTACTATATTTTTTTCCAATTTCATTGCAAAAGGGATACATTTAACTTGTTTGAGGAACTATCTAAATTTTCCAATTAACTGATATTAATATTAATTAAATCCTCAACTTCATTTGGTCACACATCTTTAATAATAAACAATTAGGTAATTACAAAGAGAAATATTCTACGATTTGAAAGGAACACTTAATTTAACCTATTAACCTAGCCCATTAATAGCCCTTTATTCAGATTTTACCCTTTTTAACAATTGCATGAAAACACATAATAGTAATGAACATTATCTAAGTAAATTCAATTAATAAATCTAAACTATACAATTTTAAATAATTGAATAAATCTATTACTCTAATAGGCTAATCATTTTCAATTAATAATGTGAGTTATTATACTATTATACTAACTAGGAAAATACAAAAAAATATAAATCCATATTAACAAAACTACACATTTTACATAATAAGTAAATCTATTAATCTAATAATTAAACTACACAATTTAATTAAAAAGTATATCTATATATAAAAGAACTACACAATTTAAAATAAAGTAATAAAAAAAAAAATCTAATTAACTAACTTAAACTAACTTAATACCCACTAACTATCCTACTAACTATCCTACTAACTACCTACTAACCATCCTTCTCATCTACCCTACCCTACCATCCTACTCATCTACCCTATCCTTCTCCTTGGCTCACATGCCAAGTGAGTGATGAGAAAAATCAAAAATCAAAGAGGAGGGGTCAAATTCCTAATTAAAGGAATAGCAACAAGATTTAAATTGGGGCCAACCAAATTGTCTACCCTTACCTTTTCTTTCCAAGCATGCAACCCACGCATAGACCAGGGGAATTGAATGCCAAGTGGGTGGGTGATGCAGGGAACAAGGTGATGGCGCCAGCACCCATGTTCATTCCCCTTCATTTTTTTATTAATTTCCAAGGCTAGTCACTTTGCCTAGCAAGGTAGGAGAAGAGGGGTGTGGGGCCTACTTACAAAAAGTTAAGTGTTTTAATATTTAATTGCTTACTTTCTTTTTTATTATTATTATACATTTAGTTTATTAAAAATGTGGTAAGTTGCTAACTTAATAGATAGTTTAGTTTAATCATAATTTATGAAGGGGTTTATTATTCTAACCCCAAATTTAGAGGGGTGTGCTAGGGGAATATTCTCTATGGTAAACTTGGAAATTAAATAATCTCTCACATATTTTCCAGAGAGCATTTTGGCTCTCAAAATTCTGGGAAGTGTTATTCTTTTTTTCTTTTCTCTCCTCTAACATTGCATTGCATTACATTCATTTATTTATATATATTTTTTGGTTGTTTGAAGTTAGATGTATGCAATGTATATTCTATTAATGAAATACACAAATGGAATCATTTATAGGGTATTTGATAATGGTAAGTTGTTAATTAGTGTCCAAATTTGATAAATGAACTATTGTTACCATGTTATCCTCCAAAGTGTTTGAAATTGAAATATGGAATTCAAGATAAAGCGTTGATAATTTTTTGATAGAGATCTATATTTCAAGGGAGGATAAAGTATATATTATATTTTCAATTTGCAAGACTACAATTTAAAAAAAAAAAACAAGCAAGAAATAACTTGCAATTCAACTAAACTTTGAGCACATGATTTTCTTTTATTTTCACAATGGTTACATCTTCATTTACAATATTGAAGGCTACAAAATTTAGTCCATTCTATTACCAAATTCACCTTCAACATGAAGGCACAATACAATAAAATACACTACAATGGAGGATTCTCTAATATCAAGGCAACATGAACACCATCCAAGCTCCAATTTCAAATGGCTTCCAACACAAGGTTCTTCCCAAAATTTGCAAAAGAACAACATGATACTACCATGGAGAGTTCACCTCCCATCCTAGGTCTCAAGGAGACCACCCGCAAGCTAGGAGAGTCGGTAACCAATAGGTGACAATCACACCATTTCCACAATACAAAACACAACAATAAAACTCCCATCCAACGCCAGCACAATAGGATTCACCTTGAACCCATAACAAGAGGTGAAGGTGGATTTCCATGTAGGAGATTTCCAATGAAATACATACAAAACCCATGCCTTTCCAAGGCTATAATCCACATATACTCTTCTATACCTTCCTCTCCTTATCTCCCCCGAATCAAGATCAATAACCTTCATTGACATGCAAGGGCCCATACACCTTGCATCTTTTCCCTCTTCTCTCCATGATAAGAGACTGTACACTTCCATGAAATCAAACTAACCCCTTCCCCCATACATGGCCACTTCTTCCCTATCTAAGGGTGAGTGATTTCATTACACCCTTCACAAAACTCCCTCAAAGAAACAAGAATAAAACCATAGGCATGAAATTAAACCCAAAATCACATTCCCTTACATCACAACAACATAAAACACATAAATCACATATACAAAAGAGTGAAATACATACTACTCTAATTGCAACAAAATAAGAAATCTTGGATGGCAATGGTGGAGACCAACCTTCACAAGTGTTATGGCAAAATGATGTATGAGAAGAGCCCAATCCCTTTTTCTTCGTTCAATCCAAAACCCTAATATCTCTAAAAGTAGAGAGTGGGTGAACACCCTCTAACTCTACCAAGGACCTCTAAAAAGGTCTCCAAATCTTACCCACCCAACAACTTTAATTTCAGATTTGAGTCCTAAGTCCTTTGGCTGTCCTATGTCCCCTATCATAAATGCAAGATTGGAAAGGAGTGTGGGTTTGGGAAAAAAGGTCAAGACTCACTCCATTTTCGTAACATGTGAGTAATGGGTTAATAAGAGGGTCACCAAGGCCACTAGTGGGTTCTAGAAGTGTTACTAATATTCCTAATACATACCCCTATCACTAAAGTACTTGGATTTTCCTAAAATTTACCCTTAAGACCTCCTTTTGGCCACTAGAAGTGACTAGAAATTTTTTTTAAGTTTAAACAATTTAATTTGGTTCCATTTCCAACCTTAGTAGACATGTCATCACATAAACACATAACAAGTGTCAAGTGACGCTATAAAATAACATAACACAACATTGACATGTTACTAATTGCACAGAGAAAACACCTAATACATTCATAGAATTTACGGTCACAATTAAAATCGCTTAACAACAAGGTTTGAGTCTCTTTGTTAGATTCAACCTTGACTTTACAGTTTGTACATAGGGTTGGTTACTGATTCTCTGATAATTTCCATGGTACTTTTCCTGCACACTAAAGTAAACATCAGTAGCTCAATAAAATCACATGCATATACATACATTTAAATAGAATTACATAATTAATTAACTAAACATTCTACATTTTCACTTAATAACCTTTTTCTCCTTTTTGTACCTGATAACCATAACCGATTACATAATCAAAATATCATAACATGTTTTTCCATTTGAATTTAAAATACTAAGATAGTCATTATAATGCATGAGTATGCCTAAAGCATCACAAACATCATCAATAAAGTATATAGAAGAAATCATCACATGGCATAAATAATACTAATAATGTCTAGTCAATCAGATATAATGTCCAAAAATATTGAATCATAATGTATCAAAATAAGTGTATCAGCTGAGCTATGATGGGTCGGGGTGAGGCTTCACATGAAAAATCAAGTGCATGTGCATCCTAAATGCAAATCTCATATCAAAATGTACTAAACGAGGGTACTAAACCTATCAAAATGGAAGTGCTTTCATTTTAAGATTATACAACTCCTAAGAGGGTAAAATCATCAGAAGTGATCATTTTTTAAAGCTTTAACAAACTATCTTTATTACTGTAGTAGTGAATTTTTGTGGGTCCCATCCCCACCGCAATTTTTACCTTCTAGCAGGGGTTTTCTGTGATACCAAAATATTAGTTTCATGAGTACTTAATTCCATGTATATGTAATATTTATTTTACATGCATTTACCTTTCATCATTGATACTATATGTTTGTGATGCAGGAGCATCCTGGGTGTAAGGGCAATCTTGCATCACCCAAAAATATTTTTGTTTTCTTTTCAATAAGGGCTACCTTGTGCAGAGCTGTTATTTATGGAAACTTGCTATTTTTAGTAAGTTGGTCATACGATCTTGGAATGTTCTAATTTTTCATGTGGAGGTTCATCTTAGTCATATCAGCCTGCCAGTAAAGTTTCATGGCTAGATCAGGTGTAGTTTTGAAGATATTGAAAATTTTCGGTATTGAAAATAGGGTACAGAAACTTTGAGCTCAGTTTTGAAGGCTTTAGAGGCCCCGGATGAGGTCGAAACTTGGTTGGATAAAAATTGCTTGAGTCAAGTGTTGTAGAGCGCTTTGTGGCATTTCCAAAATGGGGTTATAATAGTCAATCAGGTCAACTGGTGATGACTTATGGTCTTCAGAAGTTGGGCCACTTGAAATAGAAGGAAATAATTTTCCTTCAAAATTTTTGTTCGGGTTTCAAAAGTTATTTTGAGCAAACTTTGATGTACTAAAATGAAAAATAAAATAATTCTAAGTTTGGTCGGCCCTAAGGGCTAAATTTATAGAACCTTCTCGGGCGGTGGAAATTGCCTATATAAAGAAGGCCCGTAGTGTTGTCTTAGGTAGTTCGGGACAGTTCTGGGTAGATCTGGGTAATAATTTGAGGCTTTGTCCTACAGAATATTGTAAGGGGAATGCCCATGTGGCTTTGCATATTGTAATTTTGAAAGTTTGTAATTCCACATTTGTGGAGATGATAAGAAGCCCATTTTATGGTCGTGCAAATTGTTGTTGCTTCTCTGTTTCTGTTATGTATTTATGGCATTAAGGGGAGCACCCTTCATCAGTTTGGGATAAGCAATCTAGTCAGTCGGTTACTGAAAATAGTGAATGCAAAGAATTGACTAAAATATTTTAAGGGTACTGATTCACCTCTCCCCTCTCAGTACACACCCTTTCCATTACCTTAACATTGGGAAAAAAATTGGTGTCAGAGCTTGTTCTCTTATTTTGAAGGTTTAGAAGATGTGGAGAAAAGGTCATACAATGGAGAGGTATACACTTGACAAAATGATTGACAATCAAAAGTTACAACTGCAGATTTATAACCAATAGTTCAAGGAAGCCAAAGAGAAACTCAAGGAGATGTTGATTAAGAGGAAGGACATAGAACTTTGTTGTTGTGAGATTGATTATCATGAAGAAGATATTCATGACCCATTTGATACATATGGAGCTGAATCTAGTAGCATATCTGATGCATCTAAAGGAATCATATCAAAGCTATCAGAGAGTAATAAAAAACTTACTGAACAAGTGAAAGCACTGCAGATCAGAATGGATACACAAATGGTCAAAATGGTTGAATTCTTGAATGATGCAAATAAATTTGAACAAGATAGAAACATGATTGTTGACGATAGAAGACATATGACTGAAAATTTACAAGAGAAAGAAACTTTGATATCTAGGCTTATTGAACATTAGTTTGAGATCACCAATCAAGTGGTTACTATCAATCATGAGGCAAACTGAGTAAATACTAAACTTTCAAAAAGAATAGATGATATTGGTTTATTGAAAGTAGAAAATGAGAAACTGAGAAATGAAGTGAAGTGAAGATTTTATAGATAAATAATGAAGTGATTAAGAGATATGAAGAAAACACTAACAGAATGGATGAATTTCTGAACCATCACAGAAGACTGAATAACATTACCAGATTAGGGTTTACCAAGTAAGGAGAATCATCAAATCAAGATGAAAAAAGGAATGTCTACTCAAATACTAATCCAAAGAATCTTTCTTTCCATCACTATGGAAAACTAGGCCACACATAAAATGTTTGCAGAAGCAAAGCAAAAGGTATTCCTCAAAACCCTCCTAAATTTAATGGTATTTTCTATAGCTGTAATAAGTATGGACATCAGGAACATGAGTGTAGATCCAATTTAAACAAACCATAGAAGAAACCATACATGGATAAATACTATCAAAATTGCAACATGAATGGTCACACAACTCAAGCATGCAAAAAGAACACAAAGCAGATCTGGAAGCCTAAAGGACAAGAAATGGGAAATCAACCAAGAAGAAAAGGAAATGCTTATGCATGGGATTACAACATTTGGATAAATTATGAATCATGTGGTAAATATGGTCATATAGAAGAAAATTATATGAGAGTATGGTGAATAAAACCTATGAATTGGTCAAGCTCTAGTATGACATGTTCTCACTATCAGAAAGTCAGTCACTTAAGAAAATATTGTGCAGGCCAAATAAACACTTACGAGAATGGAAATACAATTGATGAAATTGTGAGGATTAGAAATCAAATGTGTAGAACAACATTAAATGATAATGTAGGGACAAGCACAACAGTCATTGACACCTCATCCAATGGGTGAGGTGGCTCCACCATCTCCAACTACGCAATACAAGTAGGTATAGAACAATTTTTTTCAATGTTATATCTTACATCAGTTCCTATATTTATTGCACATATGCCAAATCAACATGAATTAAGGTGCACTCTGGAATTACATAGTTGATTACTATGATATAGCCTAGTCGATTAATATGTACCAAGTTAGAATTTTCAATCGGTGAAAATGTGAACAGAACACTGAGTTTCTATGGTAACCGAGTATATGGTATACTCACCGAGCTGAAGCATTGATAGTATTAACCAAGAATATAATTTTTTGTTGAGTGGTTGGTGAAGCACATTTATTCTATTGCCCTAACTTATTTACTATAAATTTAGTCGATGTGATCTCATTTTCTCACATCGCGATCATTGAGCAAAACAAAGAATAGAGAGCTAAGTTGCAGAAAATATTTTCATACATTCTATAGAGATCTAAGAAGATTTTCGAGCATACAGAGGTTATTTATTGAACATTCTTCCCTCACCGATTTATTCAAGTACATTTTATGGAAGCTCTCAAAACACATAATCATGGTATCTTCGTCATGAAAAATGAAAGCTAAAATGAATAAAGAGCATAAGGTTGTTTTGGTGAAGAGCTCCACCTGCACGGAGCCAAATTAAAAGATTAAATTACAAGTTGAAAAACAACCGGATAATCAAGGTACATTCTTGTTTATCCTGCCTAGGTTTTTTCTAGTGCAAGATGTGCGTGCATATATACAATGCAATATTGGAGAAATCTGAGATTTTGAGATTATGTCAACCTACCAATCATTATGCATAGATGGAAAACTAAAGGAAGATCATTAACACTTAGAGGTTAATAGGTTAAATTGTTCCCTATATTTACTGAAGGTCTTTCATAATGAATGGATCCGCATTGTACTAAGTAGAGTAAATGATGGAAAGATAATGAACCTAAAAATATAACTAGGGATGTCATTCATGCAGTAACAGGGTATCCCATATGTGACAAAGCCAAAGCCATAAGACACCTACTGAGAACCAAGTCGGAAAAGATAACATTAGCCAAGTAGGATGGTAGAGGCTTGAAGGTCAATTGCATTAGTGATCCTGAACTGAAATTTGATGCTTATGCCATTGGGTATAAGATATTCCAGTCTAGCAGACCAAACCATGTACCTTGTGGAGTTGTTGTTATAGATTACAAGATGGTCAAGAAAGGTCTTCAACTTGATCTTTTAGAGCTATTGCAAAAGTAGTTAGAAGAGAATATGAGAACCATCAAGACAACATAGATAAATACATGTAGGTTCAGCTCATTACTACTTTACATATTCTTCTACATGAAAAATTTCTTTCCATCAATCGGTAAAATCAAATGGAAAATAGATAGACCAATTATAGTATAAATTTATGAGATGATTATAAGTTTAGGTCAGAACTTTGGACCTGTAATGAATGAATACTTCACAAAATTCAAAGCTAGAATGGAGAAGAGGTCCCAAATTCCACTACAACTAGTTCATAAATACCAAGACAATATCTATTTTGTAGTAGATACTGACACAACATTAATCAAAGAACTAGATCTAAGGATGACATGGCTACCTCCAATGGAGTATGAATAAAATATTGATGTTGTTACAGAGGGTATTTAAAAAAATTTAAATGATCTTGTTGATAAATTGGCCATGAGATATGGCACTTATGATGAGGCAAAGACCCATATATAAATGCAGTTACAAGTACAACAATTGGGCAGGAAAAAGATGAAAATTGTCAAAACTTTGAAAAGAAAACTTGCTATAACAGATGAGGAATTGGATAAGCCTGAATAATAAATTGAGTAACAGACCTTAGTTGATCAAGAAGCAAAACTGGATCATGATATCGATTCCACTGAGTTTGATGACACACCATTTGAGGAATCCAAGGCCAAAAGGGGAAAAAGCACAAAGACTGTATCTCCACCATAAACAAGATCAAAATTGATGACTAGGGAATCACCATATTTGAAGAAAGGTGTACTAAAAATTACCAGGCCCTCACCGAAATTTATATACCAACCAAGGAAGCAGAAGGGAACTACTACTGCACCGAGACAAAAGAAGATATATGTGCGAAACAAAGATGTCAAGGATGATTATGATGAGAATATAGAACAATTCAATGATTTTCACAAAACACCATCACAAATTATTAATGAGATTGCAAAGGAAATCAAGACAACCGGATAGTTGACATATCCGAAGATACAAGTATACTCTGATTTTTCTACCGAGAACAAGGATAAAATCAAAGAAGAAATCATAGGTATGATAATTAATATTTAAAAAGTTCCAGTTGAATTTTCTACTTCTATACCATCATAACTATATGATATAATATCATCAAGATGATCTTATGCACTCCAAACCAAGAAACAAATGAGAGAAGAAACTCTCACACTTATAAAAGCCGAGTAAATAGTTGATGAAATTTAGAATATGATGGGACAATATGCCAAGAAATTTTTGAAAAAACAAAGAACACTTAATATCCTACAAGGTAATATGAATTAAGTGGATATTGAGAGCACAAAACTTTGGAATGAATTATAGAATCCACCTAAGGTTATCTAGGACACTAAGGAAGTAACTGATGTTGCATCTACTAGAATGAGTACATAACCCATGCTAGTTGATGATACAATAGTTGATAATGTGTTGGACTTTATTCCTAAATTCCTGACTAATTTAGGTCACATGGATATCACAATAACTTATGTAACCAAAGGAGATCTAGACAATAAGGCCAAGGAAGATGAATCTATTGGAGCAACCAAGAATATTGATGAGAAAGATACATCACAAGTTTCCCAAGCCACTACACTAGGCCAGTTACCTATTTTGGTTAAAGAAATTAAAATTGAGACTAAAGAACACAAAAAGGTACCCAAGTAGGAAACATATACAAATGAAGATAAGGGTGAAGAAAATAGTAAAGAGACCAAGCATAGTGGTGGAACAAATTAAGGTGATGAAAAAAAAGATACAACTGATACTACAGAAGAAAAAGCTGAAGGTACCCCACAGAATCCTAACAAGATAGTAGACACATCTACTACCGACACAAGGTTAGTTATTGAGGCACCTAAACAAGTTGTCACACCGAGTACCAAGCTATCAAAGTCATAAACCAAGAAAAAGGCTCTGTTAGCTTTAGCACTTTCACTATCATCAAAACTAGATGATATTATAGAGATTCTTGAATGGGATCCTAAGACACTTGATGCTAAAACAATGGAGACATATGGTGAACTTTTCACAAGAAAATTTGCACAGGACATGCTAAGACAAGAAGAAAAGCGTGCACAAGTAGTAGAGAAGGCAAAGGAGATCTTAATGCAAGTTGTACTAGATATAAACATTGATGAATGCACCCCCATACTAGAACCACTTGAAACACTCATCGAGGTAATTGAGAAGCCTAACATTGATGTTGACCAAAGACTTGAAGAGTGAGCAAAGAAGAACATCCAATATAAAAGTTAACTAGAAGATCAGCCCGAAAGTGGCAGTATATAAGGTAACTCTGTCAGAATTTGTAAATGGTTTAGGAACTGTTATATCTAAATCCATTACTATTCTTCAGTAGTTATGCACACTAGATCACTTCACTACCAAGATTAGTAAAAATTTAAAGAAATTAGACCAAGTTCTAAAGGATAGTGCACAAATTCTATCAACTGAGCACCATGCTTTGTAGATGCATTATACGAAGGTACTTCAAAACTAGTGGAACTGAGATTGAACTTAAAGAAAGAAGAGGAAAAATTTATAGATAAAGTAATAGAGCTCTAGGATACATTTCTACTACATTTAGCAATGATGCAAAAACATGTGACTCTGACAAAGACTGTCATTGCCACCCTAGATTTATCAGTGATAGAAAGCATTTATGATATGCATGCCCATGTACAATTAGAGCTACTCACCTAAGAGAACTTAAAGGAGGAGTGGGAGAAGTTATTGGAAACTCTCAAGAATTTTCATCCCAATCTTTTTGACAAACTTTAAGTTACAAACATTTTATCATTATTTCAAAAAAGGGGGAAAGATATGTATATATGTATAGAAAATGGGATACTATAATCAAGATGTTCATATACATATAAAAAGTATATAGATAGAAACAATGTACAAAGGGGGAGTATTCATTAATAGTATATTATGTACCGTACTAAGTTTTTGATCTAATGCCAAAGGGGAGAATGTTACTCCAATTGCACATTGAAGTTGTCATTAGTTATCAAGAAGACAATGGACAGTCGATGATAGAATCAACACAAGATATTTGGTATCTATCACTGAAGTGCAGAGTTAACCGAGAGAACTGATCACACCTAGAGTTAACCGAGTACAATGATAACCAAGTAAATAGACTATACCAAGTGCAGACAACACTGAGCTACACAAGCATAACTGAACACTAGTATAACCAAGATACACAGTATCACCGAGCACCGAGGAATAACATTAATCGAGTGGAACAGAGTCCACATAAATTTTATTTATGGCACATTATTATATGTAGTAACTTTTGAGCCAACCTAGATAACGGTTTACATGATTGAGGAGGACATTAATTATAGATTTACAACATTAATGTTTTATGTCTCCTATGTGTAGATGATCATAGTAAATTATGTACACCATTGATCTTAGGTTAAGGATCTAATTGTTGAACCTTAATTAGGTCACATAATTTGATATATAAATGTATAGATGTCAAATTTTGTTATGTATGATGATCAAGAAATGATCAAGTAACTGCCATATGAAAGACATCAGAGATCAGACAAGGGATTCAAGGAAAAAGACCACATTGCATAAATCAATTTACAGAACTAAGGCAAGGCTATCGAGCATAACAGAGAAGAAGGTATTATCATTCATATTAAGGTGATATGTTTTCTATGAACTTAATGGATCTGTATCAAAACATTTAAGATTGTATATGTTTTAGATCAACTTTCTGTTACTCTCTAACAATTGCAATAGACCCTAAATATCTTAATAGATTAGACTTAACATTCTTATTGTAAATCTCTTAACTAAGTGCACACATAGATTGTGTTGCTAAATCCTCACACAAGGTAGATCTAGTTGATATTTTTGTTACTCCTAATAGGGTAAGATGATCAGAAGTGATCATTTTGTAAAGCTTTAACAAGCTATCTTTATTACTACAGTAGTGAATTTTTGTGGGTCTCATCCCCAACATATTTTTTACCTTCTAACAGGGGTTTTTTGTGACACCAAAATACTAGTGTCATGAGTACTTAATCTCATGTATGTATAATGTTTATTTTACATGCATTTACCTTTCAACATTGATACTATATATTTGTGATAAGAAATCTACTCAGTCGGTTACTACAAATAGTGAATGCAAAGAATTGACTAAAAGTTTTTAAGGGTACTGATTCACCCCTCCCCTCTCTGTACACACCCTTTCCATTACGTTAACTTTGGGGAAACAAAAAAGATTGTATAGAGAAGGATACTCTTTGGGTTAATGGATTTTATCATATTTTTCCATCAATGTCAAAGGGGGAGATTTTTGGAATTGATTCTATGAATAGTGTTGACATTCATGTTTTTTCATTGATGTCAACATATGTTTCAGTTGAAGTCTTAGACAAATTGGTTATCACTGGTACATGGAAGACTAATGGAAGTTTGTGGCCACTGTACATGATTTTAGAGCATGTGGGCATGGAGCTATATACAGGGATGACAAATTATCTTATATCTAAGGTATCTTATCTTGATCTTACTATTGGAATAAGTTACAGTTTTTCTGGTGAAGACGGTACAAAAACATGACAGAGAATTGTGAGAGAGTTGGTCTCTCATTATGGGAGATAACTTGGATGCGAACATGAGTTATTATTTGTGAAATTAAGGTATGGTATAAGACACGTTGGAGAATGTTACTTTTTGATTTTTTATGTTGTGTTCTTGGTGACATCAACTCAAGTGTGTGATCTTGTAAAGATCTATTTATGGCCGACTACAATGATGAAATGTGTTTAGAGGATGGTGAACATGGATTATGGACCTTGGAGTATAATTAATTAGTTTTCATTGATGTTTCAATGAGTAAAGTACCATGTGTATCTTAGAAAGGGTCTATATGATTATTTGTATATTGGGGTGTTAGATTGGGTGGTTTTCATTGCACCAAAATCTTGAACTGTTAATTATCGATAAAACCACTAGAGTTATAGAATCCACAAGAGGTTGTTAAACCCTTGTCCCAACCGCTACATGGCCTAACAGAGACCAAGGTAACTCACCATGCAAAAATCCCTCCATCAGGACATGCATGGGCTTGGAACCTGTGACCTTAGCTCTGATACCAATTTTTAGATTGGGTGGTTGCCATTGCACCAAAATCTCAAACTGTCAATGCTCGATAAAACCACAAGTGTTACAGAATCCACAATAGGATATTAAACCCTTGTCACCCATGGCTGCATGGCCTAACAAAGACCAAGGGAATACTCCTTGCAACATGGGGAAGTCTTAATAGGATTACCTAATTATTTCTTGTAAACTTTTATAAAGAAGAGTTGTTTCTTGATGAGATTAAAAGAACAGTGGAATGTGAAATCTGTGAGCTTGTATTTTGAAGTCTGATGCATGTAGAGGAGAAGTAGTGATTGTGATGAACTTCATTGGAACTATTTAAGAAAATAAATTTTCTATCAGTAAGTTCATTGGTTATTGTTATTCCTATATCTGTATTTTGGATAGTGAGTCCAGAAGGTGGATTTAACCTGCACATTTGGGAAGTGAGCCTCTTGCTTCTCTTGACTCATAATAGGGTTTTTCCTTTCACAATTAATGTGTACTATATGTAATAATCATCTCACAATAGGGCTAAATCTCCTAACAGGGATAGAATTCTTTCAGTGGATTATTTGTGGGTGATAATTCCCACCCGAGTTTTTTCCTCGACAATAATTTCTTTTGTTATGTTTTTACATTTAAGGTGATTAATTGGTTTATAAAGTTAAAGTGTAAAATATTTGGCTCACAATTGATTCACCCACATCTCACTTGTGTTGGTGGTCTATTAGTGCTAACACCTTACCTTATTCATTTATTGTAGCCTCTATCCATTATTCTATCTAATTCCATATCCTTTGTCTATATTTTATCTTGACATTCTAGCCATATCCTATATTACAAACTACCTATCGTATCCACACCCTCCATGTATCATATTCCCTATCCTAATCCTAACCTCCATCTCATATCCCTTATCCTATCTAAATGCATATACCTTTCCTATCTTCTGATCTTTATAAAAACTAGAGGCACTAAAAAATAAATGCATTTATTTAGCCAATACATGCCTCCATTTCCTCCATGCATATCTGTTAAATATTATCTTTCTATGTTACACATTATTTATAAAGTACCTTAACATAATTTATTCTCCTACCTCTAATCAAGAGTCTTTCAATCCTTCTCATTATAGTCCTTATATCTCCATCTTCCTATCCTCAATACATAAATACCCTATATCTTTTTAATCTCCATTCATTCCATCTAGCTCGTATCTAAAACATCTCTCCATCCTTCCATCCTTTACCATTCCTTGGTTCTCCCTTGTCATTGGTCTTGATCCATTTTATTCATTATCCAGCTTTCAATTAAATAATTTCTAATCCATTTTTCCTTTCCATCTCATGTCCAATCCATTTATCTTTTTTCTATCCTATTTACTTCTCGTTATCAATGAATTAGGTCATATTAAATCCATCTTATGATACAATCCTTATAATCCTCAACCACTATTATATGTAATCCTTTTATTCTCCTCCCATCTTATCGAATCCAATTATCCTCATAACTTATCCTAATTTCATCCTTGTAATCTTAAAGGTCCCCAATTAGTACAATCAAGTGTAATCAAGCCTAATCTATCCAATCCAATCTTTAAATCTAGCACAAAATCCTTAATCAATCCATCATTTTTATCCAAATCTGTTGATAATCTATTGATCAACTTTTAATCCAATCATCATCACGGGATGTATCCTTCCCAATCATTTGGATGTTCATTGTTCTTATTGTTAACTTTTCCATCTTCATCAATCAATAAAATCATTTCATCAATTGATTTTGAGCATGAATAGGGTCAAAATTTTGGGTTTCTTTTGGTTTGTTGTGTATTCTTTCTTGTTGCTAAATTTTTTTAGCATTGTTTTCATTAATCACATTCTTTGCATCCTATAGTTTCTATGGAATCATGGTCTCCCATATCATGGTTTCATAAGGCATATGGTTGTATTTGACCTTTTTTTTATCATGTACTTGGAAAATTGGCATCTTGATTTCTTGTATCTTGGTGCAAAATCTCACTTATACAATATCAAATCTAGGTTGATCATATCACTAAAACATGACTTTCCTCAATTGAATAATCTTTTTTCCATTTCATCTTCCATTCCATAATTCTATCCATTTTGAGAGAGAATTCATGTTCTTGGAACCTGAATGTCCTCTTGAGGGGACATACCACTATCTCCTTATCATCCTTCCTCACCTTGGTAATGATTGGGGGATCATGCTACTAGTATTATCCCTTTCTGTACACTATGCTTTATTTTTCTTTGATATACCATCACTTGATAATGGTATTGTTGAGACATTTTTGAGTATTGTGCATATATGTGATGACACTAATCTTTTGTCATTGACATCTATTAAAATAGTCCCAAGGGATAACTGAGAGGGGGGGGTGAATCAGTTATCCGCTAGTTTAATTATTTTCTTCAATTAAATATAGAATAACATTAAGCATTAACACATTCATATAACACAAGATAGAACACAACAATTTTGGTTACGGGGAAACCAAATAGGTAAAAACCCCAGTGGGAATTAGCACCCATAAAGAAATATACTTGAGTATAATTATCCCTATTAGGAGATCTTGCAACCCTATTAGGAGTTGTTCTTTACAATAAAATAAGTACAGTGACCTAGTTAAGGGTCTGACCCTATTAGGAATCTTTTACAAATAACCATATTAGGGGTGAGGACTCACTGTCCAAAAACCTCACTGCTAAAATGATGACGGGTGAAACCTTCAGTAACACAGATATGCACTATATCTGATAAATGAACTATTTGAGTAGACCTATTGTCTTGATCAGTTCTAGTGTGTTGTATACTTCCACTTCTTCTTCACATAGATCTTTTCTTGATAAATGAAATGTCTTTATAGTCCCAAAACATTGGACATTTTGTTTTGTACTTTTTCTATCTCCTCTCTTATCATTCAAACTTGGCATTCACCATATGAACTAATATAAGTATCTTCCCAAAATCTGTGATCTTCATCGGCTTTAAGAGTCCCTTCAATACTTCTTTAGTCAGCCACATCAAGCACACAAACTGATTAGAATCACGCAACCCAAACTGAATAGATGCAACACATCACAAATTCAGCTCCACCAAATTAACTCCAATGTCACGATTCTGATAGAACACACATGGCACCTTTAGATAATTATCTTTAACTCATAACTAAACATGAATACAAACACGCATATCCCAAAGATAGGCGCAACCCAAGAAATAATGTAATTACGTTATCTCTTCACAGATAATCTCCAGTCACTGTAACTGCCATAATTGATTAACATAACTCAACTAAAACTTCATATTTGACTCGGCATGAATGCAAATATCATCTAGAACATGTATATACCATGGAAATAAACATGCATAGCTCCAAAAAATCTATATTGATAATTGAATATAGAACACTGTTGTATATTATATGTTGTCATCATTGACAAACATACAATCAACTATTTGCACAAAGGTAAATCTCCAACAATCTCCCCCTTTGACATTGATGGCAACATATGATATCATCAACTCAAAGTGTCTTCCTTCTTTTTACAGTCTTCTCAATATCCTCATCAAAGTTTCCTCTTCACTACTGCTACTCTTCTGACTATGTACTCCCCCAGAGTATATGCTCCCCCTTACTAATACTCTCCCTTTAACATCAATGGCAAAGGGTGAAAAACACTATTAGGCACAGGTACTACTCCAAAAGTAGAGTAGTCAACCATTCATTAGTCAGCAAGGACTGATGTTCTTTCTATAAGCTCTAATAAGACTCAGGAAAGGGAATTACTCCCAGCTTCTCCCTGAGATACTCAAAATTATCTTTTGATAATGGCTTTGTAAAAATATCGACTAATTGTTCATTAGTGCTCACATAATCCAACTTTACTTCTTTTTCTGCAAATTTTTCTCTTTGAAAGTGGTATTTGATCTCAATGTGTTTTTTCTTTGCGTGCATCACAGGGTTCTTTGACATATTGATAGCACTAGTGTTATCACAGTGAATAACAATAGGATAATCAATCTAAATACCAAAGTCTTTAATCATCAGTTTGATCCAAACCATTGTTGAACAATTCAATGCTGCTGCAACATACTCAGCTTCTTCTATTGAATGAGAGATATAATTCTTCTTTTTACTTGTCCAAGTGACCAACCTGTCTCCAAGAACTACTGCTCCTCCTGATGTACTCTTTCTTTCATCAACACAACCTTCCCAATCAACATCAGTATACACATGAATTTGTATGTTCTCTGAATTAGGATACCATAAACCATAGTCTATAGTCCCTTTTAAGTATCTGAATATTCTTTTTATTTCCATTAGGTAATTTTTCTTGGGTTCAGCAGAAAATCTTCCAAGAATGCCAATTGCATTAGAAATATCAGGTCTAGATTGAGTAAGATATATGAGTTTTCCAATCATAGACTTGTATAGATTCTTGTCAACTGCTGTGGAATCATCATCTTTAGAGATTTTTCTTCCTGTTATCATGGGGGTGCTTACTAGTTTGCAATCTTCCATTTTGAAATTCTTCAATATCTCCTTCACATACTTAGACCGATTTATGAATATGCCTTTGTCTGTTTGTTTTACATTCAATCCATGAAAATATTTGATAGGTCCAATCATGCTCATTTCAAACTCAATTTTCATTTCTTTGGTGAATTATGCACTAAGTTTTTTATTACCTCCAAAGATAATGTCATAAAAAAAAATAGCAACGAGTAGTAATCCTTCATTTGTGTCTATTATTAATAAGTTACAGTCTACTACTCCTTTTTTGAATCCTATCTTTGTTAAGTAACCATCAAGTCTCTCATACCAAGCTTTTGGGGTCTGTTTAAGTCCATAAAGTTCTTTCTTTATTCTGCATTCCATGTCTGGTTTGTCTGAAAGTTTAAATCCTTAAGGCTGCTCTATGTAGACTTCTTCCTTCAAATCACCATTCAGAAAAGCTGACTTGACATCCATTTGATATACTTTAAAGTTCTTGAATGTTGCATACGCCAAAAACAACTTGATAGCTTCTAGTCTGCGCACAGGGGAAAATGTATCAGTGTAGTCTCTTCCTTCTCTCTGTGCATATCCTTTACATACTAATCTTGCTTTGTTTCTTACCACTATTCCTTCTTCATTAATTTTGTTCCTGAATATCCACTTTGTTCCAATCACATTCTTGTCATGAGGTCTAGGGACCAGTTCCCATGTATCATTCTTGATTATTTGATCTAATTTTTCTTGAATAGCTCTTTTCCAATCTGAATCATTGCACGGATCTTCTACACTTAAGGGTTCAATATGTGAAAGTAAGCATACCTCTTCATTAACGGTTGAACCTTTTTCTCTTGATCTTTTCAATATTTTAGTGCTTTGATCTCCAATGATGTATTCCTTAGAGTGGTTTTTGGATGTGTATTTTGAGTTTTTAGGAGTGACACTTTCATCTGTAATATATGATTCTTCTTCACTTGGTTCAGTATTGTTACATGAAACATAAATACAGTCAAACATTTCTTCAGTAACTGTGTCCTTATTGATGGGTTTGGGATCATCTTCAATCATGATAGTGTGTGCTATGTCAAGTATTATACTATTCCTTCTTTCTTCAATCCCATTCTTTTGAGAGGTTCTAGGTGCACTTAACTGTCTTTTTATTTCATGTTCTTCACATTAATCATAAAACTGGTCAGAGGTGAATTCTCCTCCTCTATCAGATCTCAGACATTTTATTTACAATCTAGATTCATTCTCAACCTTAGCTTTGAATACTTTGAACTACTCAAAAGCTTCATATTTGTCTTTTAAGAATGCAACCCACATCATCCTTGAGTAATCATCAAAAAACAAAATGAAATACGTTTCTTTATAGTATGATCTTTTTTGAGTAGGTCCACATAGGTCTATATGTATCAGATCTAATTTTCTTTCAAAAGAGTCTTGTTTATTTTTGAATGAGGTCCTCACATGCTTCCCCATCACACATTCCCTGCACATAGTGTCAACTAGTCTTTCAATACTTGGAAGGTCTCTTACTTCCTTTACAGTACTTATCTTGACTATGTTGTCAAAATTTATATGACAAAGTCTCTTGTGCAATAACCAACTGTCATCCACTTTTGCAACAAAACAAATTACTTTAGAGTTAAGCTAGAAAACATTTCCTTTGGTATTTGAACCTGATGCAATCATGTATCCTTCTTTTTGGTCTATAATACACCTGTTGCTCTTGAATTCCAACTGATATCCTTTGTCTAGTAGTTGTCAAACACTTAGTAAGTTATGATGCAAACCATCAACATAAAGAACATCATCTATCTTATTCTTTCCATGTAAGGTGATAGATCCTCTACCTATGAAAGGTTTGCGAGTGTTATCTCCAAATATAACCATGCCACCTTTGTACTTGTCTATATGTACAAATCTATTTTCGTCTGCTGCCATGTGGTGTGAACATCCGTTTTCAATGATCCAGTCAGTTCTGATGTTAGCTTTGGAAACTAATGCTAATGCTTGTGCTTTTTCTTCATCTTATTTTTCCATTTATTCAAGCATCTTCTCAATGTATTTGATGGCAATGAATCCAATTTCATCTTCTCTTGAATCATCATCAGGTCCACCATCTTCAACATGATAGCATTCCTTAGTGTACTTAGGCTTGTAATCTGTTCTGAACTTCTTGACTCTTGTAGGACACTTGGATGCAAAGTGACCAACTTTGTTGTATGAGAAAAATTTGAATGGTAGATGTCCTACATATTTCCCTTTACCTTTCCTTTCTTTCTTTCCAATCATAGCAATTATTTCTTCTAGTTATGTATCCACTTCTTCATTATTACTAGAGCTTCTTATAGATTTCTTATTGTGGACTGAGGCTTTGAAAGTTGTCTCACTTTTAGGTTATGTTTTCAATATTGATATCTCAAATGCAGATATTTTCTGATCAAGGTTTCTCCTTTGAAGTCCTTTGAGAATTGCATATTTTCATCCAAGATGTTAATCTTTCTCTCATAGTCTTTTTTCAATGTGGTCAATAGTTTGTCCATTATATCATCCTCTGAAATTTCTCCACCATTGTTCCTGATACCTGATACCTGATACTGATTCATTAATCCTCTGATTGTAAGATCTCATGTTTTCTTTAGGTAGCATCTCTAAATTATTGTATCTTTTCTTCCACATTTTTATGTGTGTATTCTTTTCTTGGATATCTCCTTCAAACATATCTTCTAAGTACTTCCAAATATAATATGCTTTATTTTCCTTCTTGATCTCAGAAAATTCACTGTCAGACAGGACACTGATTAGGGCTTCTTTGGAAATTGCATTTTGAGTGAACACTTCCTTTTGTTTAATTGTAGAGTCTTCTTCTACAAGGTATTTTAAGGTGGGAACATCAATTGCATGAGTGGAAATCTCATAGATCTCAAATCCAATGCACTAAAGATGTGTTATCATTTTGTTCTTCTAGTGAGGATAGTTTTCTCCATCAAACTTAGGACTCTCTTTCCTGAAGTATGCCATCTAATCTACCTTAAGTTGTTAGGCTTTCTCTCCAAGGCACTTGGCTCTGATACCAATTGTTAGAATAGTCCCAAGGGATAACTAAGAAGGGGGGGGTGAATCAATTATCCACTAGTTTAATTATCTTCTTTAATTAAATACAGAATAACATTAAGCATTAACACATTTAGATAACACAAGATAGAACACAACAATTTTGATTACAGGGAAACCAAATAGGTAAAAACCCCAGTGGGAATTAGCACCCATAAAGAACTGTACTTGAGTATAGTTATCCATGTTAGGAGATCTTGCAACCCTGTTAGGAGTTTTTATTTACAATGCAATAAGTAAATTGACCTGGTTAAGGGTTTGAACCTGTAAGGATTCCATTATAAATAACCCTGTTAGGGGTGAGGACTCACTGTCCAAAAAGCTCACTGCTAAAATGATGAAGGCTGCAACCTTCAGTAAAATAGATATGCACTATATCTGATAAATGAACTGTTTGAGTAGACCTGCTGTCTTGATCAGTTCTAGTGTGTTATATACTTCCACTTCTTCTTCACATAGATCTTTTCTTAATGAATGAAATGTCTTTATTGTCCCAAAACAACAGACATTCTATTCTGTACCTTTTCCATCTCCTCTTATCATTCACACTTAGCGTTCACCATATGACTACTATAAGTATCTTCCCAAAAGATGTGATCTTTGTCAGCTTTAGGAGTCCCTTCAATACTTCTTTATTCAGCCACATCAAGCATGCAACCTAACTTGAATCACGCAACCCAAATTGAATAGACGCGATGCATCACAAATTTGGCTCCACCAAATTAACTCCAACTTCACGATTCTGATAGAAGACATTTGGCGCCTTTAGATAATTATCTTTAACTCATAAATAAACATGAATATAAACACGCATATCCCAAAGATAGGTGCAACCCAAGAAATAATGTAATTACGTCGGCTCTTCACAGATAATCTTCAGTCACTATAACTGCCATAACTGATTAACATAACTCAACTGAAACTTCATATCTAACTCAGTGTTAATGCACATATCATCTAGAACATGTATATGCCATGGGAATAAACATGCATAGCTCCAAAACATCTATAATGATAATTGCATATAGAACACTAATATATATTATATGTTGTCATCAATGACAAACATAAAATCACCTATTTGCACAGAGGGAAATCTCCAACAATGTCAACACATTCCTACTATTTTTTATAGTGTTCTTATATGTTCCTAAAATGTTAATTTAGAAGATTACTTTGATACTAATACTATATTGAATATCAGATGTTGTGAAGGTATAGATGGTTTGATTTATTTCTATAATTGATATATTCAACTTAAAGAGGTTCTCATAATGATTTGAGTCATCTATAAAGGATTTATCAGAGTGTACTATTTTGGTTCTTTTGTAAGAGACAATATTTCTGTTATTAGATTAGTGTGGATCAATTATACAATATTATTGGTTGCTAACTTGGTGATGACTAAGGGTGATCCCACAATAGTGGGTTACACTTTTTTGGAGGAAGAAATTCCTCATGAATCCGTGATGTGGGAGGATTTAGTTAGGTACTTTTGATAGAAAGTACCTGATTGTTTCGATCGAAACATTAATAGTTTCGATCGAAACTACCCTTTTTGCTTAGTTTCTATCGAAACTAACCTAGTTTCAATCGAAACTAAGTTAGTTTCGATCGAAACTAAGATAGTATAGATTTTAGTGGGATTTTGACCTATACACATGTTAAACTAAGAAAGTACTTTTGATAGAAAGTACTTTCAATCGAAACTAATTAGTTTCTATCGAACGTACTCTCTATCGAAAGTACTTTCTATCGAAACCCCCAAAATTGAGGCTATCTGCAAAGGCTAATAGAAATCTACAGTTTTCATGGCTTCGGGGCTCAAATGGAAGAATAGGTACACCTCCTTTTGAATCACACAAGTACTCTGAACAAGCTTTCTAGCGAATATAGATTTGACAAATTTTGAATTAATTAGGTCTATGTATTTTGACATTCATCGGATGTATGTTTTTTATCCAATATAAACTTCCAAGTTTGACGTTCAATGAAAAATAGTAGAAAAGAGAAAAAAAAATTTGAAAAATAACAGTGCCCTCCAGCTTTGAGTCTTCTTTCTATCAAAAAAAAAAATTGAATTTTGATAAATACACAACAAGTTATCAGCTACGCAGTTGACGTATGTCATAATTACGGTTTACTCTACTTCAAACATTCATAAAATATGCAATAATCATGATAATGTCATCAAACCAATTCCATGCCCTCCGTATGGATGTTACAAAACCAAATTTGAAAGAAGTGCATTGATATCTATTTTAGAAAAAAAAGTTATGTTGTACGAAGTCATTGTACCTTTTTGAAAATGACGTTTTCAGCAACATAGCAGTTTTGGTGGGAGAAAAAAAAAACCATTAAAATCAATTCAAAAAAAAAATAAAAAAATATATTTAGAATCTAGACAGAAAATCCTAAAAGACTCTAGTTTACTTCATCTTCTGATTTCATATATTTTAACGACAATATACATCCAAATGTGAACATTTTTCTCAAAATGTAGACTTCAATGTCCGTTTAGGCAAAAAAGTGTAACCCACTATTGTGGTATCACCCCTAAAGGACATTGATGTGTGTCCTCAACTCAAGTGGCTCATGATTTGGATGATATAAATCTTTTTTATGGTAGTTGTTGGTATTTATTGTTCCCCATGAACAATGCAGAGATGAGTATAAATTATGAGATGAAGTTGTTCCTATTGATGTCATGACATCATGTTGATTTCTAATATTTATAGATCATTTCCTATTTCTTCTGCTGGATCGATTAGATTATGTGATCAAAATTGGTAATTTTCATTTTGGGTGTTGATTTTATAAATTGTTCTTGGCCGGCATGGTGGTGTAGCATGTTGTGAAGGATCATGGGATAATTTATGGATTTGGAGCACGTTTAAGGATAATTTTATTGATCATTTATATCTCTTAGCTGACATTCAATGGATCACATTGTGTACAGAGTTGTATTGAAATAATATTTTGTAATTAGTTCCCTAGCTGACCTAGTTGAGATAAATTGATGTAATGTATATAAAGATATAATCATTTGTGACTGTGAAGGTGTGTGTGAGAGAAAGAGAATGTTTTTTGATGCTGAGAGAATAGGTATGAGTGGAATCTCCAATTGAGGTAGACATTTGATGAGCTTCATTGGAACTATTTTGGCATATCAGATATGTTGTTTGTGAGTTGGTGAATTATGGACTATTATCGATGATGAATTGTAATCAGAAATTTTTAGAAGGTTGTGAGCCTTCCTTTGGGTTGAATCCATTTTTGTATTTGGGTAGTGAGCTCTAGGAAGTGTTCCTATATGCATGTGCATTCCCCTTTGTAATACTCCTAACATGGTATATTTCTTTTGACATTGTACATTTATCTTCTCAATTTGATCTCCACCATTGTTTTTCCCTTAACCATGTTATGATCTTGCATTCATGTTTATCATTTAGATCTGAGATTAAGTTTATATTTTGGTTAAAGGTTTAGAGTTTTTTGCAACAACTGATTCAGCCCCATTAGTTGTGTGTGCTTCCATAATTCTAAAAAGTGGGATCAGATATAGTGTCCTCTTTTTTAAGCATGACCGCTTCAGGAGATATGGGATAAAAATCTTTAAGAAGGACAGTTTGAGGTTTTATGGTACAAACTATACTATATGGAAGGAGTGGATGATTTTACACTTGATATGTATTAGTGAAGAACATTGGGATGTTACAAAGAAGTACTACACTACTCCTACAAATATTTCTACTGTGACTCTTGATGATAAAAAATAATCTAAGTACAACATGAGAGCAAAAGAAGCCTGGTTGAATTCCCTATAAAATGAAAAATATACAAATTTTATGGGATTAGATAATGTACATTAGATATGGATAAAATTAGAGACATTAAATGAAGCAGATGCATCCATAGGGGAGACCAAATTGCAAAGTATGAAATGAAAATATGAAGCATTGAAGATGAGCGAAGATGAAAATATTACTACCTATGTGAATAAGATCACCAAAATTATTTGTGTAATTAGATGCACTGGTGGAACCTTAGATGAGAATGTAATTGTTTATAAGATCCTAAGATCGTTACCTCCTTCTTACAATCACAAAGTTGTTTCTATTTCAAAAAAATCATAACTATGGTACTTATGATAAAAAAAATCTTTGTTTGGTAAGTTATGTTCTTTTGTAATGAGAGAATTTGGAGATAGTCTTCCTAACATTGAAACTTCATTTAAAGATACTATTTCTAATGATAGGAAAATATATGACTCTAGAGAAAGTTTATCTAAGTATATATCTACATATGCTAAGGAATGGGAAGATATTACAGAAGAAGAAATAAAACTTAGTGATCTTGAAGCCATAATTGCAAAGAGACTACCTAAGGGATTTGGTAAGTATCAAGGAAAGTCACCTTTGAAATGTTTTGCATGCAATAAGATTGGTCATATTACTTCAAGATGTCTAGATAAAGAACTTTAGTACAAGCCTAAGAAATTCTAGTCTAATTATCAAAATAAGTGTTATGATGTCGCTAATGAAGGTGCAATTGATGATGAATCCAAAAAGAGTGAATCTCCAATTGTGTTTGTTTCTATCAAAGATGAAAATCTTAATTTATTGAAAGAGGAAAAAGACTTGATTTTGCAAATGGATAAAAAGGAGTAATGAGTTATTAATAGTAGTTGTTCACTGTTGGAAATATATTGAGGCTAGGTGAATGAGACGGGGGGGGGGGGGGGGGGNGTGAATCAGGAACCAATAAAATTGATTCTCTTTTATCCTTTATTAGATTGTCTAATCTAATTGTATGCATGGAATAGAAAAGAAATAAACATCTACAGTACTTGACCTAATATTTGGTTACCCAGAAACCTTCCAAATATAAACTAAAACTGGGGTGGGGATGGTAGCCACAAGATTTAGTACTGCAGTAAACATTTAGCCTGTTAAAGATTATAATTGACCACTTCTGATGGCCTGCCCTGTTTGGAGCAATAAGGATTGTTAGGTCCACCTTGTAAAAAGATTTTTACAATACAATTAAGTATGAAACTTTGTTAGGAAATTTGGAAAGGACTGTTAAGTCCACCTAGTTAAAGGATTTTGCTGATACACCTGTTAGGATGAACCAATGGATGATCTGCTATGCAACTCTAATTTTCTGAATGAGATGCTCTGAGATAATATTGATCACCTGAATGTGATAGATGAGTCTTTGTTATTCCTTTTACTGTTGTAGCCTTCTAATCAATCTACTATTTCATATTCACATGTATTCTTACTTCTTCTCTATTTTTTTCTTTTGGATAAATAAATTATTTTACATATATATATATATATA
>MU223962.1:511417-525236 GCA_018584345.1 Thuja plicata | reverse complement strand
TCTTATGTATCTATTGTTTGTTCACAATCTTTAATAGTTTTCAATCATTCATAGAAACATTCATGAAATTGACAAACACATAACACAAGATATGGTATCGCAGAAAACTCCTGTTAGGAAGTAAAAAACTACAGTGGGGATGGCACCCACAAAACTTCACTATGTGTAGAATGGAAGGGATCCGGTTAAGGCTTACAATTTGATCACTTCTGATGATCTACCCTGTTAAGAGTATTAAGGTGGAGGCCTGTTAAGATCTACTCTATTAAGAGCTTTAGCAACATAGATTTAAGTATGCACTCAGTTATGAGATTTACAATAGGATGTTTAAGCTCACCTTTCTTGAAAGGATTTCATTAGTGTACTACACTTGTTAGAATGAGTACAAATGTTGACCTGACTATATGCAATCTACTATTGCTGATTTACAAATCCATTAAATCTTTTACCATAATAATATCACCTTAAGTGATTGATGAATACCTTTTCACTACTTGTTGGAAGCCTCTGTTCTGTTCTTGAAAACTGATTAGATTTTGTTTGTGTTCTTCTGCACGAATTCTCTATTTGGTCTTTAGTTTCTCTTCATCACTACGATCTTCATTAAAAAACAACTATTCTCAATGGATTGAGGACCTATGTATACAAGTATTTGACCTATCTTGGAATTCATGTTTTACAATGTTAACTCTTCGATCCAAGGTTTACAACTTGACCTTGATCATTAGTTTGCATGTTTTAAAATAGTAAAACTAATTAAAAAATAAAAATTACATTGCTTCCTCTGTACATAATGGATTTAAAAGCAAATAAAGAAGTTATAAATACAACTTCAGTGATTTATCTGACGTGGAAAGTCAGATCCACTTTTTGTGAAATGTAACTGACTATCGGTTCTTGGTCATCAGTTTGAACTTGCAGTTTGTTGGTGTTCCTTGACTGAATTGTTTATCGGGTTCCCTGTATCTTTCGGTAGCCTCTCTTTTCTATATTGTCGGGTAGCACTGTTGTTACTTGTCAGGTATCTTTTACCTTTTTTTCATCGGGTAACACTTAATAGTGTTTGTCAGGTAACCTAGGTGTTGGATAGTGTTGTGCCCTATCTGTCGGTGTAGAGTAAACCAATGGTGTAGATCATGTTTTTCTCTAAGAATACTAATGGAAAAATATAATTCCTTCAATCTCCCCCTTTGACATTAGTATCAAAAACTGATATGTGCATAATAATGAAATTATTACACCATGTTTATATCCTTGTCATATTATGACTCCCCCTTACTATGTGCATCGGTACAGTGTATGAATATGTACATGTATACTATTTGATTTATTTATGTACATTATTTCCCCCATTTTTTTACTATACATACAATTTCCTCCTTTTAACTAAGGTGATGTACATATCAAATTCCCCCTTTCTTTGATACTGGTGACAAAAATGTACAACTTACAATATGCTAAAATTGTGACAAAAATGTGTAACTTACAATATGTCAAAAATGTTAGAATGGGTAATTTTGATATCTTCCATTAGTTTCTCCCATTGTTATTTCAACTATTCTTGTGCCATGTGTTGCAGCTCTTGGCTTGTGTGCATATCATAAATATTGTCTAGGACAGACATTTCAGGGGTGGCAATTAGAGCATTTGCCTGTGTCATATTTTGTTGCAGGAGTGTAAGTGTTGGTAAGAGCTTAACTTGGAACTCATTGACCCCACCTCTGTACTTCACTTCTGCAAACTGAATGTCTTGTCTATGTTTATGAGCCTGTATGATATGTTGATTGTGAAATTTAAGTGCTTCTCCTATGTTGGCTAGATTTTGTGCACTGGACTGAAGATCAGCATCTATTTTTGCTATCTTGTCAGTATACTTCTTAGTGAGTTGATCTAAAGTGAAAAATTTCTTGATTAAGGTAATAGCTTCTGATAAAATTGGGTCAATTGTACTTACCAATTCAGATAACTTGACCTTTTTCAGTGCCACTTCCTGGCTTATTTTCTCTGTGAGCTTGAATTCATACTTTTGTTCAAGTCTCTCTTCCATATTCTTCTTAGCATCGGTATTATGAGATGTTATTGCATCTATGAGTATGACCAATTGATCAATAATTGGAGCTTTTTGATAAATATCTATGTTTGGTACATTTTGTTGAAGTATATTTCTTGCTACTTCCAGTAGCTTGGCCTCTTTTTCCATTCTCTTCAGCTTGTCTTGAATGAATTTTATTTAATAGAGCTTCGCATATTTTGTCAATGATGTTGGATCCAATTTCCTTGGATCACAAACTGGAATCTCAATCATTTCATCCATAGTTACTGGAATTTTATTCTTTCCTTTCTTCTTCTTTGAGATTTGAGGGGATGCAGATGTATGAACTACCATAGCTAGTTCATTTTTTTTCTCTGAATTGCTTGGAGAAGGTTTTGTTGATGATGCATCTTGTGTTTTCTGCTTATTTTACACCTATCGGTTATGTGAAGATGTCTCTTCATTAGCCTTGGGTGTTTCTGCAGAATGTGCTCCTGATTTCTTTGCTATCTCATCCTTCTTTCCTTCTTCACCTTTTTTTGAAGGCTTTTCCCTTGTTTCCCTTTAATTTTCTTCCTTATTATGATCAGTAGATGTATCTTTCTGATCATTGGTTATAGCTTTCTCTACAGTTGTATCTGTTGTTCTTTTGGCTTCTTCATCACCCTTGTCTTTGGGTGTGCTTGTTTACTTTCCATTTGATCCCTCATTGGCCTCTAGTAAGTTTATTTCTTTCATTAGGATAGGCATGTTACTTTGAGTTGTGACTTGGGCATTGTCAGTATTGGTGTCCTTCTTGTCAGTTAGTGCCTTGTCAGTAGTGACATCCTTGTCTTTTCATATAGCTTCTGTAGGGTCTTGCACTTTTGAGTGCATGATTGAAGTGTCATGCACTTGTTCATCAGTAATGTCAACTATCTTACCATTTGATGTCTTCAGTAATTGATGGCTTTGTTGATCCTTAAGTGTGATAAATATTACATCATCTTTCTTCTTTGGATCATTGTCAAAATCATAGTAAGTGATATCTTGGATATTATCATCCATGCCTGTATATAAGTTAATAGGATCGTCATCACTTTCTTGATTGTCCAGAGAATTATGCTGAGGACTTGCATTATATGTCTCCTCCTCTTTTTGAGGTGTGTTTGTGAGAAGTAATTGCTTCTCAACACTTTTTGACTCTGCTGGTAGATCCAGGAGATGTCTCCATTTGGTTTTTATCATTGAATCTAGTTCTATAAACTTATTCTCTAGTACTTTCTAAGCCCTTATTTTGGCTACAAATTTACTTGAGTTTTTCTTTAGTACTTCTTGTATCTCTTCAACTTTGGATTTAGGAGGCATAATTCTCTCAAGAACTCTTTCTCTTGCTTCTCTTTCTATCTGCAGGGCATATGACGACTGTTGGTATACCCTTTTACCTAGCTCTTCAGGTGTTTGATTTACAAATTCAGCAAGGGCATACTTGTTCTTAATCATTGATTTTATGATTGCCTATTATATTTTACTCTGATCCTCTGGATTCAGTGTATCCCATTGCCTGATCTTTTTATCAGTCATTGTGCCATGAGTAGAAATTGATTTGGCAGCTTCATCTACCATTTGATTTTTGAAGTTTTTCTTTACTAGATCTCGTTCATCATCTTTGTTGTCATCCAAGTCAGCCTTTGTCCTAACAAAACTGTTTCTTTTCCTTTTTGGTGTGGTTTTGATAGGTTGTTGTTTTTTTCTTTTTGCTGGCTACTTCCTCATATAGGTCCTTACTTGACATTTTTTAAGTGGTGTTGTATCGGTAGCAACAGTTTGACTTCATGTTCTTTTCTTCTTTGAAAGAGGTGGAGATGGAGGTGTATCAGATTCAATAGCCTCTATATTTGTTTTCTTTTTTTTATAGTTCTTCACCGATGGTTCCTTGTTCATCGGTTTCCTCTTGTTGATCTTTCTCTTCTTCTGAGACTGATAGAATCTTCTTAAGATTCTTAACCATTTTATCTTTCTTGTTTATAGTCTTCTTGACATCTAGGCCATGTTTTATCTTAGATTTGGCCTCCTCATATGTTCCAAACCTTGGTTGTTTCTTATCAATGGGCTCATTGATCAGTGCCTCAATTGCACTTGTAGCTAGATAAATATTGATCTCATAGTCTAATGGTGCTAACCAAGCTGTTCTTGGTACAACCGGTTTGATATGTGTGTAGTCTGTGTCTGCCATGAAACATATCTCATCTTTGTGTTTTTAAACTAGTTGTTCAGGAATCCTATTTATTTCCATCATATTTTCCTTGAACTCAAGGAAGTATGTAGACATGACAGACTCAAAGTTGTCTCCTAGTGACTTAATCAGTTCACTAATATGTTGGGTTACCGGTTTGGTAGAGTCCCATACAACTTTTCCTACTGAAGGAAAGTATTCTTGAAAATAGAAAAATTGTACACATGATAAGTGATCCAAACTTACATGTGTTTCTCTTTGTAGACCTATTTTTGATCATATTTTCATTAGGTAAGTTGTTCTTACTGTTGTTGCAGAAATATTGTTCATTCTACTAGCCTGAAAATTTTTATAACCAATAACACATGCACCAAATTTTAACTCTTCGTCGGTGATTGTGTTTACTTTGAGACCTTTGTTGTCTCTTTCTGCATTGGTGAGTTTTGTAAATTCTTTCATGGATGGATGTTTGTGTGCCCTAGGCTTGTCAGTTATCCGATAACCAGTGACAACATGAAGAACATCCTTTGTTATTTTCTTGGGTTGGTCTAGCCATAGTTTTTTGTCATGCATCCTGATCAAGAATAACCTAATCCATTCTATCTGGAATTCCCTTAGGAAATGTAGGGCATTGGTTAATCCTTTGACCTCCAGGTGTTTGTGTTATTCTTTTAGTTTTCCTTTGGCATCACATAGCTTCTTAAAATTGTCATACATTTCTAGATCACCTATCTCTATGATGTTGCAGTGAATATAAGACCTAACGTCTTCTATGAGAAAAACCCTAGGCAAAATTATTTAAAATGCGCTGGCTTCATTGGGTTTTGATACAATTTTTGGACCGATTTTGTACTTAGGTTCTACACATGTGCTATTCTTGATTAGTTTCACCACATTCTTCTTTTCATTCTTCAACTTAGCAGTTCTCGATGTGGTTGCCATTATTTTTCAAGTACTTAGGGTTTTCTTGAAATTAGGGCTTTCTTGACAAAATAATGACAGAGATCTTTCCCTGCCTTTTGTACTTACTTTGATTGACAATAGTGATTAGGAATCTATTCTCTGTGTGTTGAATTGATCTATATATGCTTCTTCTTTATGCTCTTTAATAGCTTTGATGTCACTCTTCTTACTCTTCAAATCACGGGTGAAAAATGAAGCTTTCCTGTCAACTATTTATAGACTTTTTGACCTAATTCTTTGCAATAAATGATCAACAACTCATCGGGACGTGAAGATGGGTTTCATCGGGAAGATGTTTCCAACCGTCATTGGTGAAGATATGATGCTTATGGAAGTTTTTAACCACTTTGGTTTTACTGAAAGATATTGGTATTTTGTCATGACCACTTCCGAATTCTACTTTCTTACCAAGGGTCGTCATGTTACATTGGTAGTTTACCATATTTACTAGTGGACCAAAAATTTTTGATAAGCGTAAACAACTCATTATTGTTCTCACCAATGATTTTCAGTAAGTGTTTACAGATAGTGTTGCATTCTTAGATTAGTAACAAGTAAATTAGTATGCATCTTTGGTTCATGCAAATTTTGACAATCTATCAATTTATATAATGGAACTGATACAAAATATAACTTGGTATAGTGCAGTTCCATACTTACTTGTTCATCTCAAGTGGGGTTGGTGGTGTCACCAGATCCATTGGATGGGGTGTCACCATTTTCATTTCTTGGTCCAGCTTCATCATTGCTTGAATATTTTATCCACATTTTGTCTCTTGCCCTCCAAATATCTTCAATGGTGTTACCATTGGGATATGTGCTTGTTTCTGTCAATCTCTCTTTGCAATCTTTCTTGAGGTAACCAACTTTATGACAGCGTAAGAATGACATTCCGGGATTTGACCAGCCTCTAGACCTTTTGGTCCATGCTCTCTTGTAGTTTTTAGCAATGTGACCATATCTACCACATGCTGTATAGTTTGTCCAAGTGTTGTAATCCCATACATATTGATTACCAATTCTCTTTGGCTGATAAGGAACTTCTTTACCTTTTGGCTTCCATGCTTGCCTTTTCTCTTTCCAGCATTCTTCAGATGTGTGCCCATTCATCTTGCATGTAGGACAGTATTTTTCCATGTAGGTTTCCTTATTTGGATTTTCTATCTTGCTCTTGCATTCATAAGCCTTATGTCCTTTCTTGTTACATTTATAACAGAGTCCTATGAATGATGGTGTAGGTGTAGATTTAGGAGTACCTTTCATTTTACCTCTGCATGCATTTGATGTGTGCCCTTGCTTTCTACAGTGCTTGCATGTTATCTTTCTTGGTCTTGGATTTTCATAGACATTCTTTGGATTTGATGATTCTCCATTTTCGATAAAGCCTATACCGTTGTTGTTGTTAACTCTTCATTGTCCCTCGAGAAATTCATCCATTCTTTTATTCCTTTCTTCATCCTTTATGATAATCTCATTATGGTTTTTTTGAATTCTAACCTCATTCTTTAGGGTTTCATTTTCTTCTCTTAGTTCACTGATAATCTATATTCTCTCAATGAGTTCCACATTTATTATATTTGCTTCTTGACTCACAAGGGTAATCTGATTTGTGAGATCATGGTGATGCTCACCATGTCTTTGAATTTACATTTCCTTTTCTTGTAGTTTCTCTGAAATCTTCCTTCTATCATCACTAGCAAGTGTTCTTTCTATTTCAGCTTGTCTAGCAGAACTCATCACATCAATCATTCTTACCGTCTGGGTCTCTTGACCGATTTGCAACACCTTTATTTTCTTTGTCAGTTGTAGATTGATCTCCTTTAGATTCATGATGTTCTCTTCTGATGTATCTAATGTATTACTTGCATTTGATCCTGAAGATTTAAACAAATCTAGAATCTCTTCTTCTTGATAGTCTATTTCATTGTTCCGGGTAGCCATACCTTTTCTTTCATCCAGCAACTCTCTCATCTTGATTTTTGTTTCTTTATACTATTCATATAACATCTGTATCTCAAGCTTTTTGTTCTCAATATTCTTATCAAGTTTGTACTTCTACATTGTATGATCTTTTTCTCTTAAGCCTTTAAGATTTTAAAGAAGATACATAGCTCTGATAGCAATTGTTGGAATTAATGGGAAGTATTACTGAGAGGGGAGGGGTGAATCATTACCTCTAAAACTTTTAGCACCTTACAAAATTCATCATTAGTAATCATTCAATTCTGATTTACAAACCATTACTATTATTCTTTCTTATGTATCTATTTTTTGTTCACAATATTTCATAGTTTTCAATCATTCATAAAAAAATTCATGAAATTGACAAACACATAACACAAGATATGGTATCACAGAAAACTCCTGTTAGGAAGTAAAAAACTATGGTGGAGATGGAACCCACAAAACTTCACTATCTGTAGAATGGAAGGGAGCCAATTAAGGCTTACAATTTGATCACTTCTGATGATCTACCCTATTAAGAGTATTAAGGTGAAGACCTATTAAGATCTACTATGTTAAGAGCTTTAGCAATACTGATTTAAGTTTGCACTCAGTTATGAGATTTACAATAGGACGATTAAGCCGACCTTTCTTGAAAGGATTTCATTAGTGTACTAAACTTGTTAGAATGAGTACAAATGTTGACCTGACTATATGCAATCTACTATTGCTGAGTTACAGAGCTATTAAAGCTTTTACCTTAATAATATCACCTTAAGTGATTGATGAATACCTTTTCTCTGCTTGTCAGTAGCCTCTGTTCTGTTCTTGAAAACTGATTAGATTATATTTGTGTTCTTCTACATGAATTCTCTGTCTGATCTTTAGTTGCTCTTCATGGCTAATATCTTCATTGAACAACAACTATTATCAATGGATTGAGAACCTATTTATACAAGTATTTGACCTATCTTGGAATTCATGTTTTATAATGTTAACTCTTCAATCCAAGGTTTATAACTCGACCTTGATCTTTAGTTTGCATTTGTTAAAACAGTAAAACTAATTAAAATAATAAAAATTGCATTTCTTCCTCTACACAATGAATTTAAAATCAAATCAAAAATTTATAAATACAACTTCATTGATTTATCTCACGTGGAAGTTCAGATCCACTTTTTGTGGAATGTTACTGACTAACGGTTCTTGGTAGTCGATTTGAACTTGCAGTCCGTTGGTGTTCCTTGACTAAACTATTCATTGGGTTCCCCATATCTATTGGTAGCCTCTCTTTGCTATACTTGTCAGGTATCACTGTTGTTACTCATTGGGTATCTTTTACCTTTTTGTCATCAGGTAACACTTAACAGTGTTTGTCGGGTAACCTAGGCATTGGATAGTGATGTGCCCTGTCTGTTGGTGTAGAGTAAACTGATGGTACAGATCATGTTTTTCTCTAAGCATACTAGTGATAAAATATAATTCCTTCAAAGGATGTAATCCCCCTCCAACCATCACAAAATCTGATTATGCTTGTTGGAAGTTTGAGACTTTTATTCTCTACTAATGATTCTGATTGAAGTTAGTAGTCCAATCTATCTCATCTGCACGTAAGTGTTTGATGTATATTTCTCTTTGAGTAGTGATGCCAACTATGTGTTCATGATATTTTAGGAAATTCGTGAACTATGAAACAATTTGATATGTTGTGTGAGGAACATCCTTTTTGATGGTTTGAGTACACTGGGATGAATTAAGTTGATTAAGATACTTTTATGACTATATTCTAGATGGTGTATATATGTTATTGAAATAGCCATAAAGATTAGGTTCTTTTTATGATTTATCTAATCATATTTAACATCCTTGTAGGGTTTATGTATGATTGTGATGATAACTATTAATTAGGGATTAACCCAAATTACCTGATGGATCGTATTATGGATTCAATCCAACCCTTGTTTTATAATTAATCAGTATTACTTTGAATTACAGGTTCTTATTCCCAAGTGACATCATACTTGAACTCTATGCTTTCTCTTATTTGATTAGATAATGAGATGCTTTCAAAATATGTTGGATAATATGTTCATCCTAATGATAATTTGTAAATGTTCTGAATGTTACCTAATGAATTATATTCTTAGAATATTTAATGGAATTTGGTTTATATACATGATGGCATTATCAATGATGATAGTTTATTTTTATTTTGAGATTATGGTGGAGCTAACAATACTAACTCAGTCATGATTTAGAATGAGTTTTGTATGGTGTGTGTTTAGGCTGAGGGGAGGTAGTCATAGTCACTTCCGCAGGAGATCCACATGATGTCACACTCCCCCTCCTTGTTTTTCACTACTTGCACGTATATGTATATATTTGTGTTTCTCAACTTGGTAATGCAGGATGTAGCTACCAAGCATCAACTCCACTTGGCCACACAAGTCTGAGCGTGCCTTTAAAATACTTGAATGTTTTTTTCATGGAGATATTACCAAGGTTTCTCCAAGTATACCCCTTTTAACTTAGGTTCTTTTTTTTAGGATGTCACCCTATTTGGGTTTGGGTTGTATTATTATTTCAATGGTTTTGATATTTATATCTTTGTCAGTTCACTATGTTCTTTTATTCTTGAAAGTTATGTTTTTAATATGATTCTTGGTTATTTTATTAGATAAATAAATAAATATATGTATATATATTAGATATATTATATGTTTGAATAAATTTTTGGTGTGACTAAATATATGTATATGTATGTATATATGGGTGCACACATATATGCCTATGTATATATATAAATATGTTTGTGTATGTATAAAGATATGTATATGTATAATTAGAGTTGTGATGTAAATATTGCATTTAGATGAAAGAAATAATAATAGAAGAACTAAAATAATTATGCCTAATTGGCAAAACTAGCTTTCTAGGAGATTCAAACTCAAGACCTCCTAGGAGTAAGGCTAACTAGTTACCATTGGGTTATGTGAGTTACTTGATCATGTTTCTTATCATTGGTATAATTGATTATTTCATAAGGTTACTTGAATTAATAAATAGTTAAATTTGTAACCTATAATTTACGAGAATAATTGATTTAATTTGAAACCAACTATGGAAGTTGGCGAATTTGGTACCTGTAAAGCAACTCCTCCAACGATATAGTTGTCTATATGTATAACGGAAAATATTTTATGAGGAGAGACCTTGTTTTGGGAGATTATGAGAATAGGATTGGCAATGTGAAAATGATATTATTTACTCAAGAATTGAGGAAGAGGATAGTGTTTTATTTTTCTGAGAAAATGGAGAAATGATTGTTGCAAGAAACAAATACAGTCTTGATGCGAAGGCCATATCTCCCTAAACAACTGTTGGATCTGGCTAAGTTTTGGATATGTTGGTAAGAACCTAGTTGCACCACGTCTCATAGGAGAGATCTAGGGAATATGGTGTAGTCCAAAAGTTATATATCTCCATGTGTGGGTATATCTAGGAGGACAACAAGTAGAAAGTTAGAAAGGTTGCAGGTTTATGGAATTGCTCAAACACTAAGGGAATTCTCTGGAGGACTCCAGGTAGAATCTAAAAATAGAAATAATTTTCCTATGTCTATATTATTTATTGGAGAAATTTTTTTTATTGTGTTTGCTCCATTATTGATCATACCTATAGATAAGTAAGGTAGTTTAAAAACATTCGTAATGAAATCTAGAAATTAAGTATCTGTATCTAATGTGTTGGCTTGATGAGTTTGTCACTATCTATTTTTGGGAGTGATTATGTCTTCTTGTGTGGTTTTTAATTCTATGTGGATTTAATGTTTTAATAGTGGTTAAAGTCATATTTAATTGTTATTGAGTTTTGAAAGGTTTAGGATGTTAGTTTATCACCCTTCCTTTTGATAGTTTATTTCATTTGGAAATATTTTCTTCTATGTTCATTTTATTGCTTGAAGTTGATCATAATGTCTTACTTAAGGTGTCTTGAGTATGTGACATCTTTGTACTATTATTATGTATTTTATGGTTATGGATAGGACTCATCCTAATGGTTTGAGTACAGAGGAGAGTTTCCTAAACCTCTGAAATAAAGCATTTGAAGTATTGCAATTCTTTTGTCATGTTTTGGGTAGGGGAATAGGTACCCTAGGTGAGTGGCTCACCATAGGTGTTGGAACCCTAAAGTGGTTTCCAGATGATCTTATGGGTGGGTTAGTAAAAAGTGATAACCTAATAATGAATCTGGGAAAGGGGGGAAACAAAACATAATAATTCCCACATAGTCCTGTTGGAGTACCGGGACCATGGGTAACTGCCAGGATGGATACCTATTCATAAAGGGAGGACCGGGGTTACATGGTTGCCAGGAAGGATCCCAATAAAAATGATATGTGATGACACTCACTTAGAGGGTATGCTAGAAACCTAACCCTTTTGTATTGTTAAGTGATATTTTGTTATGTCTTGTATTTGTTTTAAGTTATTGTTTTATGACGCCTTAGATTTCTTAGGGCCTTGTGTGGACCTTGGTTCTATCTCCTAGCACGGGGGAGTGGAACTACATGGTTCCACGTTTTTGGGTGGTTAATCTTATTGATGTACTGTTCATGGTTCCATGGATGACATTGCCTTTGGATTCATGGTTGGAAGCTGTCAAAGATTCTACTTTTGCATCATGTACTTCAGTGAATTGTAATTTTGATGTATTTATTTATTGAAATCACTTGTTGGGTAATGTAATGAAATATATGAAGGATGAATCAATGTAATGGGACTAGGTATTTCTAGATGAAATGAAGGGAAAATTTATGCTCTTACTTGTATATGTCACAAATATTAAAATAATGTGGAATTTGTCATTTGTTTCCCTCTAATGATATCTTTTAATAAAGTAAGTGATCCTTTGAATGAAAATTTATTCTTATAGTTCTCTCTTGTTTTGTGATCAAGGACCTAGCTTATATTGATATGATAAGTACGTTCTCTTATATAATTGACTATAAAGGAATATTATGAAATGATTGGTTTATGAAGGAACTTTTGTTTATTTCAAAGATAAATGTTATTGTTAGATAAGAAGGTCTATAGGAATGATAAATGATAATGGAATTACAATTGTGGAATAGTTGTATAATTGTGAAAATAGATGCCAAATATTAAGATAATTTTATTAAAAAAAAGTACAATACACTTTTGGTTCAGTGTAACTTGTGTTAGTAACTCAATAAATTGATTCACATATTGTTAACTTATGATTTATTATAAGAATGAGTTAGGAACATTTTAGATGGTGTCTTAAAATATATCTAGTACAATGTACATCGAGGTAGTAGGGTGTGTGATAATGCATAATATTCTTTACCCTAATTTCTATATGAAACTAAATTTATAAGATGCTTTATATATGTTATGAATTCCATTAGTTAGTTATGAAGAATGGATTGTGTTGGTAAATTAAATGTTGGTGACTACTCATTGAAACATGTTCATTACATAGTAGTCATTTATTCTGAATGTTTATAAATATGTTAGAATTGTAACTCATTATGAAACTCTTAAATGTAATTAGATTAATTAATATTATTTGAGTAGAAGTGTTAGGGAACCTATGAGGACTAGGAAATCTTAGTTATATTTCATTCATGTTTTGTGAGCATATGCGTGTTGGTAAACAGATTGTTCTTCTTCTTTTACTCCTTTTATTTGCCCAATTTTATAATGAAGAACAACTTTACACGACAGTTGGGAAACTGTTTCTAAGAATAACTAGCTTCCGTCTGAATTAAGGTACAACTCCCTATATGAATGATATTCAATGAATTATGTTTTATTCCTAATTCCTTCTGCAGGGTATGTTCTTAACCAGAGAACAACAGAGGAAAAACCAAGCTAATCCTATCTAGGACTAACTTAGGCAGATTTTAGATTCTAATTCTAGCCAACTTCAGAAACTCACACATCTTATGAATTCCCAACATTGGTGATGCAAGAATGCTGTTAGTTATGCAAATGCAATGTTATGAGAAGATTAAACATCCAAATCTTTGTAATAGGATCAAATGACAGTACTCTGATCTACCATCCAATCACCATTTGACTAAGAATACAAGATAGTGCTCAAAACTGATCCTAACAATACTCCGATTGAAAGTAATTAGAAAAGTGTTTCCCAAGTACTCTGATTCATAACAAAACTTTCCCTTGTTTTAAACACACAAACACAATACTCTGATCATATTTGCTTGCAAACTATAGCCAAATCTATTACAAAAACTGAACATTAATCTCAAATTCTATGGAATGAAATGCATAAAAGAAAATAATGTCTTCCCTCTACTCCAGCACTTCCTACTCTTGCAGAAAAGAAGAACCCCTTGTCTTGGGAAATGATTTACAATAAATAACATCTCTAGCAACCGTTCAGCTTCTCCCGATGACTTTTCAGTTTTCATAACTGATTCTTTCCTCATTTTCTATTTGAATGTGAAGGATTAAAGTATTAAAATCTTTATTTGATTTCCAATCAACTACCTCCTTTAAGACTTTCCGGCTTCTCATAAAATTACTCATATCTCTTGATCTCCCAAAATTTCCACAACTCATTACCTGTGATAATTTTTAATGACTGGGCATAATTATTTGACAAGTGTCATTATG
>MU223962.1:488974-510556 GCA_018584345.1 Thuja plicata | reverse complement strand
TTGGTCAGATTTTCACCAGTCTGCTTCCACATCTGCATGTTTTGAACTTTGAAACAATTCAACCTTCATAGAAATATTGTTAGTGAAATCTGGGAACACATTAGGGGAATTTATTTTCATGGGAGGCTACTTTTAAAGTTTAAAAATGGGTGACTGAAAGTCAGACAACAATGTGTATCGATTCTTTTTAATATGTGCATTGTAATAGTTTTAAAAAAAATTGACTTCATCTTTAGAGATTGGATGTTTAGTCATCTTCGGTTCCTTGGTGAGGTGTTAAAGGTGCATTCCATACACTATCTCAAAAGGACTCCTCCTTTTCCTATTCACACTATCATTATATGCATATTCAACTTGTGGTATTACCAAGTCCCAATTATGTCAATACTCCTTGGTTAGGCATCTGAGAAGGTTACCTAACACCCAGTTGATCACCTCAGTTTAACCATTTGTTATAGGTTGGTGAGCTAAACTAAATGCCAATTTTGTACCCAATCTACTCCATAGAGTCTTCAAAAAATGACTCATAAACTTCACATCTCTGTTAGACACTATGTCTAGTGGCAATCCATGAATCCTCACAATATTTTCTAAAAAAGAGATGATAAATGTAGCTAACATCATGTGTGGTTTTGCAAGGAATGAAATGGTGCATCTTGCTAAACCTATCCACCACCACATAGACACTATCCAAGCCTGTCTTAGTTCTAGGGAGTCCTACCAAAAAATCAATACTAATGCATTCCCATGGTCTATTGGCAATAGTTAAAGGTTGATACAAACCTTCATTGCTAGCTCCCGCTTTCACTTTCATACATACCACACACTACTTTGCATATCTTCTAACATCCCTTGGCAATTTGGGCCAATAGTAAAATCTCTGTACTAACTCCATTATTTTATTAATACAAAAATTTCAACTCAAACTTCTATTGTGCTTCTCCTGAATGAGATTTTCTCTCATTGATCCTTTGGGAACACATAACTGATTCCCCTTGAAAAAAATTCCACTTTACAATGTATATTCTAAGAATTGACTCTGAAAATAAATCTCAAAATTAGTACATAACTTATATTCTTCAGAGAAGTCTTTATCTTCTCCATAGAGATCCTTGAAACTCTCAATCCCAATGATTTTGAATTGCACTTCTTGCACTGTCAACATCCTTCTACTTAGTGCATCTACCACCTTGTTTAGCTGTCCCTTCTTATTTTTGATAGTGAATGTAAATTCTTGAAGATACTCGATCTACTTCAAGTGCCTATTACTTCACTTTTCTTGTGTGTTGATGTAGCTAAGTGCATGCTTATCTGTAACCACTACAAACTCCTTAGGTAGGAGATAATGTTTCCACTTCCTTAGAGACTAAACTAGAACATATAGCTCCAAATCATAAGTAGAATAATTATTTTTAGCCTCATTGAGATTTTCAATAAAGAAATATATAGGTCTGCCTTCTTGTCATAGTGCTCCTCCCACTGCAATCCCACTTGCATCACATTCCAATGTGAATAGATTATCAAAACTAGGTAACAAAAGTATGGGTTGGGTAGCCACTTATTGTTTCAACTTCTCAAAACCCTTCTCTTCTTCAAGAGTCTACTTAAAATTAGTCTTTATCCCACCCTTAATGGTGTCTAGCACTGGTACACAAATTCCACTAGAATTTCTAATAAATTTTCTATAAAATTGGGCTAACCCATGAAAGATCCTTACCTCTTTCCTTGTGGTTGGTGTAGGCCAATTTATAATATCTTCCACCTTTCTTGGGTCCATCTTCAATCAACCTTGGGATACAATGAACCCCAAATACACAAGTTCTTGTTTGAAGAACTCACACTTCTCTAGATTTATGGAAAAAATTTCTGCTTGCAACCTTTTGAGTACCATCTCCACATGCTTCACATGGTCCTCTGTTGTCTTACTGAAGATAAGTATATCATCTAGATATATACTACCATAAATATACATGTGAAGTCTTTAAGCACTTCATTAATGAGTCTCATGAATGTGCTAGGGGCATTAGAGAGGCCAAATGGCATAACTCTCTAGTCATAAAACCCATATGTAGTCTAAAAATATGTCTTCCATTCATCCCCATCTTTAATTCTAATATGGTGGTACCCACTTTTCAAATCCAATTACTGAAATACTTTTCCCCTCCAAGTTAGTCCATCAAATCCTCTATCCTAGGAATTGGGAATTTGTATCTAATTGTGATCCTATTAATAGCTCTAGAATCAGTACAAAGTCTCCACTTACCACCTTTCTTGGATGATAAGAACACTAGTAATGCACATGGACTAATACTCTTTTGGATTAGCCCTTGGTCTAATAGCTCCTGCACTTTCCTAGCCACTTCTTGGTTCTGGTCTGGTGTGAGATTGTATGTTGCTTTGTTTGGTAATGAAACCCCTGGTATGAATTATATCTGGTGACTGGTGGCTCTTTTAGGAGGCAATGTTGTAGGTGTCCCATCACTAACTATGTATTTGTACTTCTCTAGTAAGTTTTGTACTTCTTTTGGTATAGGTGTCTACATAGTCTTCTCTTCCTCCTTTAGTTGCAACATGATAGCATATCCTTCACCTCCTTGTTGGAGAGTGTTGATAAACTCCTTTCCATTGCTTAAAAAGACATAGGGATCTTTGACTGTGGTTCCTCTTCCTCCAACAGTGACTGTATCTTAACTTTTTTTTCTATCTTTCTTAAATGAGATGGTGTTCTCTTTCCCATCATAGAGGGCTCCTCTATCGTACTTGCATCACCTCCCTAGTAGAAGATAGAATTCATCAATAGGGAACACATAAAAATTTAAATTGTCCTTATATCCTCCAATGGAGAACTCCACCCAAGTCTTGTCATTAACCAGGATACTTTGTCCCTTATTTAACCATGTAACCTTATAGGGATTGGTATGGGGTATCTTCTCCAGCTTTAGTTCCTTAACTTCCTCCTTCGATATGATGTTATCAGTGGACCCTTAATCCACTATAACTTTGCACACTTTTCCATGTATCTTGCATCTTACTTTGAATAGATCTCTTCTTTATTTTGGTTACCCCTTGACTGATTGTTTGATTAGAACCCTTCTAAACATCAAGTTCTCCCCCATTTCTAACTATATATGACTAATCTTAGGTGAATTGACACTCATTGTGTCTTCTTGGACATATCCTATCCTCTTCTCTATATTAGAAGAAGTTTCTTTCTTAGGGTAACTATAAGTAGGATGACCCATTTGTCCACATTTATAGCATTTCATGCTAGAAAAGTAGGAATTACCTCTACCTACTCCTCCTCCTCTGTTAGAACCCCCTTGAGTTCCTCTACCTCTTCCATGACCTCCTCTAGGAGTGATTTCATTTCCATGCTCTACAACTTTAGACTCTCCATGGATTCTCTGATCAGTCCCTCTGTCTTGGTATCCTCCTCTATGACCTCTTTGGTCTCTTCCTCTTCCTCTATTCTTGGAAGACTGGTCTTTCTTTATTTCACCTTTCTCTTCAATATTTATGGCCAATTGATAATATTGGTGCACTATTTTGGGACTGAGAAGAGTCATCTCTTCTTGGATATTCCACTACAATCCATTAAGGTATCTAGCCACCTTAAGGCATTCATCTTCAGAGACATTTGATCTCATACACAACTTCTGAAATTCCTCAGTGTAGGAATTAACATATAGATCCTTTTGTCTTAAGCTTTTCCTTTTCTTATGTAATTGGATTTCACAGTCATCGGGCATGTATGATTCTCTCACTTTGTTTACCATTCCTTTCCAAGTATAAATTGGATTCTTGCCTTCTTTTTCACTCTCTGATTGAACAAACTTCCACCATGTCAAAGCAAAGCCTCCACGTCTTGATTTTGAAACTTTGACCTTCTGAGCTTCTGTCACTCCATCACATTCAAAGAAATTTTCCATAACCTTAATCCAGTCCATGACTAGATCTTCCTCCATCTTCCCACTGAATAGTGGTATTCCTTCAATTTATTTCCCACTCATAGCCTTCAATGCCTTCAAGAAAGGCTCTTCTTGCAGTACAGGGTCAGTTTCAGGGGTCTTGTCTTCCTCTGCAACCTCTTTTCCCATAGCTTCTTTTCCTTCCAACTTGTCACTGACTTCTTTAGTCTTAGTTTGAACTTCACTTAGTTCTTGATCAAGTTGAGTTATTCTTTCCCTCAACAACCTATTATCAAATTCTTGATCATTGACCTTCTTGGCCAATTCCACATTAGTCATCATGATTGTGGATCCACTAGACTAACAATCTGACATGCACTAGCAATCCCAAATCTTTTTGAGGCTCTAATACCAATCTGATAGGGATGATTGGATGAATTACTCACTGATTCATGATCTTATCCTTTCTTGGAAGAATTATAGGGTGTCTCTCTCCACCACTTGCAACCTATAGGACCTTTCTCTTCTAGCCTCCCCTGGTTCTACTGGCCAACCCAACTATCATTAAACTTCACTTGATTCATTCTCACCTTACTACACATTAGCCCTTAATACACTCTAAATGATTATAACCTCCAATTTCTTTATTTGGTTTTACAAAGGTGTGGAGGTGTCTCTACAAGCTCCAAACCATCTAACTAGGGTCCTTATAAATCCATCTAATTCCATTTTCAAGTAGCTCACTCCAAAACTTCATCTTTAGGCCTAAAAGGCAACTTGCCCTATTAGGTCTCCTTCTCTGAGAAATCAGGGATTTTCCCTAAGTTCTTCCAAAGCTACCCCCAATATTTTCTTGGAATTCCTGGTCCATATGCCCACCCCTCAAGGATTTTTGGGGTCTTGGGGTCACAACTGTCCATACAATTCCCTAACTAGAAATAAGCACAAACAAGGCTTTTCAAGCCTTTCCTGGCTTCTCAACAACTTGCTAAGAGTTACCCTCACCAATGTATTGCTAGAGTCTTTTCTTCTTCAATAGTTCTTGGAAAGAATCATATCTTCCTTCTCCAAAAGGAATTTCATCACTAAATGATAACCTGTGCAAATTAAGTGCTCTACAGTATGCTCCTCCCTAGCCAGGCTCTCCTTTGGCTCGCCTAGGGAAAGAGTTGTGTTCTCTAAATATTAAAATAGGAGTGGTGGGTGTTGATTGAGTTGTAGCTGCAACCTTAGCAACCATTTTTTGTATTTCTAGATCTCTTTTCTTGGCTCTAGTGTTTTTTGATACAGGTGAATCATTACTCACCCCATAGAATTCTTCTTCTTGCCAATTAAGAAAAGAAATATCCAGAGTATTCTAGTATGGTTATTGATGAACCTCCTCAATGGGTACATCTTCATGTGAATCAACTACACTTTGGACCATTAAGGCCTAATTAAGTATTCCATTGGTACACTTTGACTAATTGTGGGGCTTACCACAAGGATGACACCACCCATATTCAGAAGCAAGGTTATTTTGGTTAGCTACAATATCTCTGACCCCATTAAGAGGTGCAAGTTTATAAGGTCTATAAGGCCTCTGATTCCAATTCTGCCTATCTGAATTGTTGTTTCCCTAGTACTATTGTTTATTACATTGATAAATATCCTAATTTGGATGTTGTGATTAGGATCTTGCAAACTGATTTTGAGGGTGAACTATGGGATTTCTATGATCTTTCTGCCTCTTAAGGTTTATCAACTCATTTCCAAAGGTTTGCAATAAACTCTCCATTTTTTGTTGGGTGTGTTTTATACTTTGCATCTCATTAAGAGGGGCAGCAGACAATATCTCTTGATATTTGGATGATGGTAAAGGAGAAAGAGGTGGGGTAATCAATGCTATGAAAGAAGGGCATAGTTTGCTTGGGAGCTATTTTTCCCACTTGAATAGATTTTTCTCTGCTCTAACAACAATATCAAAAGCTTGAGGCAAAGAATTACCTCCCATTGACTAAATCATAACTGAGATATCACTATTCAAACTCTTAAGAAATTACAAGAATTCATACTCAGTAGAAGGTCTTAGCGTAGAAGATATTCTATTCTAAGTCTTTTGAAAATGTAAATTGAAATCACTCATTTCTTCTTGGGGAGACCTTCTGATAGTTGTTAGTTGTTCCACGAAAGAAATATTATCACATTTGTCTTTAAATAAATTTTATATTTGTTCACCTAGTGCATCCCATGTAGCAATATATCTAACTAGCAGAGTTTTGAACCATTCCAATGCGTTTCCCTTCAAATATGCAGTTAATAGCTTCAAAGCTACATCCTCCTCCATGATGCGATGAACATTACAAAGAGAAGCAATATCTCTAATATGGTCTATAGAAATTGTTTGTCCTTCTCCTGTGAAAGATGATAACCCTTTTAAGGCTACCAATAGAATATTGTTGTGATTGACAATCCTCAAAGGACTACCCTGATCAAAAGGCACAAATGGAAACTGCCTATCCATTCTTGGAGGTGTTGTGGTAGAAATAGAAGGTAATGAATGATCTACTTTGGTTGGTTGTTCTAGAACAAGTTGAATCTGATCTCTTGGAGGACTTTGAAAGGATGCATGATCTGAATCTTGTAATTTAGTACTGTAGGAGGGAGGTGCTACTCCTGTCTTGCCCTATCTTCCTTGGTCTCCTTCGCTTTCTACCCCTCAGAATAGGATGAATGGAAAAATCATGTTGATTCCTAGGTACTCTGTGTAAATTTTTGCCTCTCCTAGTGTGTGACAGCTGTAAATAATCAAATTCCTTTATGCTCCTTGTTCAGATTCTAATCATGTATCACAAGGAGTCCCATCGGGTGTGCCAAAAAATTATTAAGTACGTGAAATGTCACCCTAACTCAAGCATTAGGGAAAAATAAAATTTCATGGAAACAATGGAAACCTTCCTGAGTTGTGGGTACCTCTGATTACGAAGGAATTTCTAGATTCTAGGCTGGTTCTTTTGAATCTGATTTCTCACCTAGAAACTGACTTTTATTTTAAGGGAAAGGGGAAAAGATAACTTGAAATTAAATAAAACTAGAAAGGGAGGTGATACACCAAATTGATTTTCAGATTGATTAAAAAATGAACAGTTTTGAATATGATACAAAAAACTAAGCTTGAGGTAGGGAACTCTCTCTATTTAACATATAGGCTGACATGTACCTCCTATTGAAAGGGTAGGAACTACAAGAAATAACTAGTGAATAGACATACATTTTCTGTAAATAGGTTATATGAAAATAGCTCAAACAAAATTGTAACAATTCACTATCTTTTCTATCTAAATACTTAAACACTAAACGCATAAATAAAGAATAGGATTGCAATACAACACTTAGAAATCACAATAGATTCAAATACCAGCTTTATTATCTTCACAGTCTATAATTAGATACATAATATGATGCAAACATATGCCTAGGAATAAAAATATCCACTTTAACACTATTCTGCCCCAAAATATGAACCCATAAAACTGGCGATAATATCTAGATATATACCCTAAGTGACCGCCTCAATCCAAATTTGAAATTGAGCTCTCCCCCCAAAAATACTCCTCCAATCAAGCTAAAACTCTAAATTAGAGGCAAAATGTATGCCTTGATTCTTTTCTCAATAAGATACATAACTGGGGCATGATCTATAAGTTCTTAAACAATCTATCTCAAACAATATCCTCTTGCAAGGAATAATGTTTTAAATAAATATTACATTGCTTATACCTTAGATTCCAAAACAAAAACCCTAACACTACCCCATATCTCATCCTCACATAAGATTGACATATAATATGTCCTCATAAAAACTAAGGCACACAACATATGCCAAAACCTGGCCCTATTACACTGCATAAATTTTAACACATAATAAAGATGTGTCATATTCACATCAAATCCTGGGTACATGCATTGTCGCGCCATGTACAAGATTGGAAACCCGAGACTAAAAATAATCTGCAACTCACATTATATGCAATTTTAGTGTTGCTATCCTTTAGACTCCAAAATAAATGCAAGCCGAGTTTATGCATTGGTTATGTCTCCATTTGTTAGTTGGTTGTGAAGACAATATGTAAAAACCTAACTTCTTGAGGAATCATTGTGATAATGGAAGAATTGTGGAGTTTGTTTTCTTTACTGAGGCTCAGGCCATCGAAATAGAGCTTGAATATGTTCATCTAGACTCGAGTTCTATTGATATGGAGCTCTTCTCTAATTATTTTGGGGCTCGGGCCTATATTAGAGATGGAGTCTGGGTCGCATGACTTGGGTCTTGGTCGTGATGACTGGCGCTTCACTCCACCTTTGGATCTGGAGCTTGTGTTTGAACATGGAGCTCAGGTTGTGAAGATAAGTCTCATATATTTATTTTACTCTGTTATAATATGTAACTTCTTCACACTGCTTATGATCTTCTTTGATTGTGGCTACGAATCTATTGATAATCATGAAGAACTATTGTTTTACTTCACTATGGGTAATCTATAGTTATATGCTTTCTCTCCATACTCTATCACTTTGAATTGGTAGATAGAAAGATCGAGCTATTAATGTAGATCTATTGCTTTGAAACCATAAGTTTACATATATTTGTAATATGCACATGGGGAAAGTTTTACTTGCACTCTCAGCTCCTTGATTTGTAGTCTCATTGCCCATTAACATTTATTCATTTATCTCACTACCCACTAACTGTTTATCCATGGAAATGTTGGATAACTAATTGTCAGAATGTCTAAAGCTATTATTTTGTTTTGTTATGTCGGGGCAGTGGCAAGTGTCTGCATTTTTTTGTTTAATGACCCGACCCAAGCACAAACCCTATCTTAACTCCATGTTTGAAAAGGAAATAATTTTTGTGGGGTTTGAGCACGGGCTTGTTACACTCGTAAACAAGACTGTATTTAGTCGATCGATAACTGAAATGCATCTTTCCTTACTATTATTTACTTTTGAATATTATTGTCATTACTCTTCCTTTGTTCTCGCATACCATTGTTTAACATTTATTCTTTCTCTATATTTCATTATGTGCATTATCTTTGGCATCAATAAGGGTGAACCTAAATTCTTACCATTACATTGGAAGCTCTTTTAGATGTACTATTTGCATCATCAACATAACAACATTACTGATCAGAAAATACTTGATTTTTAATGTTGCTCAATCTGATTTGATATACTCATTGCATTTACATAGGAAGGAAATGATAATAGTATAACAAAATTCACATGCTTTCCTTCAACTAAACTCTGAATATTCTTGCATATGAACATTGTTGATTGTTCAAACCATAACCATCATTTGCAATTTTGATAAATGAAGAGTGCAATCTAACTTTTGTCATATAAACCATTGTTGATTTGTTCATTGATACTCCATTATTGTTGAACTTGATGCCCTATTTGACAATACTATAGTTATTCCTTTCATTCTATTCCAATGACAGCTACTTTATGCAGTGCTTTTCATAATAGTACTACTTCCTTTCTGCATACACCAGAAAATCTTTGCATTTGCATAATAAAAAGTTTCTATCAGTGCTAATTATGACTAGTATGTTCATGCTTTTTGCTTTCTATAAGATTGGGAAGAAGATGAAAACCAGATATGTTGTTCTCAGCTACTACAATGTCTGGATGATCAAAGAAAATATTTTCCACACATTATAGTAGCTCAAGATGAGGTAGCTAATTATTATCCTCTTCTCCATTGCCTCTTTCATTAGAGTAAAAGGTTTCATAAAGATAAACTTGTCCCTTTATTTCAGATCTATGGCTTGTAAAACAACAATCTTTTACATAATGCGGGAAGACAAAAATATATAGTAAAATGTTTCATAGAGATATATGTCCATTTGATACTACTATTCAGTTTGTGTAGATGCATATTTTTCCCTTGCATTCATGTTTTTGGCAAATGAGCAATTCTGAAAGTATGATTGTTGTATGATGTATTCAACTTTTTCACACATTTCTAACCCCTTTTTCTCTTCTCTTTTTAATGATGCAGGACATGAGACCTAATGAAGACCTAGGATGATGTAGGACATGAGACAGATGTTGAGGAGATGAAGACCTAATAAGATGCAGACAAAAAAGCTAAAGATGCAAAAGACTCAAAAAGGCAATGCATGGACTCCCATTCTCATATATCTATCATGCCTTCTATCTTGCATATGTTTCTCTAAGTTTTCAAATGTGAAAATGTAAAATAAAGACAACATCCTTTCTTACATTCAGTTTGAATGCAAAATTGTAATGATCATGTATAAGTTGCAATTGAAAATTGATCAATACTTACAGTACAATATCTTATTATTTGAATGCAATGAAAATGTATCTCTATTTACATTAGCTGAATACTAGTATTTAGATAATGTACCTTTATGCAATCTTCTATTGTTTTTTTATTATGTTCCTGCATACACAAAATTAGGATAAAAATTCTTGCGACTTCTACTGGATGTCTACCTGCTAGACATGAAACTATGAGTCTTATTCATTGGGAAATGGAGTCTAAAAATAGAACAAACCATATGCAACCTTTATTAAAATGAAAATGCACCTAAACTAATGACTCATGCAACCAAAACCACTGACTTTGTGCCTGAAGGCACTTTATTGAGACTAACACCTATTGACCTAGCGCTTGACAACACTTATTGAAATGAAACTTCTAATTGAGAAAGAACTAACCCTCAAAGCAAAGCTTGAGGAAAATCCCATTGACTGGGATAGGTAGAATATCTCCATCTATAGTTGATAGTTAAAAAGCATTTTGTTCTCTTTAAATTCAGTAATGACAAAATGGGCCTGTCCAAAAATTATCAAACTTATCATGATGCCCTGGTCTACTTTTCAACACATCCAATTTAAGAACAAGATCCCCCTCATTGAATTATCTAGGTGTAGCCTTTATATCAAAACACCTTTTAGTTTGAATCTGCCTTAGCTCTATGTTTTTTAATGCTACACTCCTTTCATTTTCTAGCTACAATAGCTCAGAAAACCTTAGCTTAAGAGAATCTTCCTCTTCAATAAACATCACTTGATCAGCTAGCTATAGGGCTGGAAACTTAGTTAAAATTGGTAACCTAGCTTCCCTACCATAAACTAGTACATAGGGTGAGCTACGAGTGACCTTTTTTGGTGTAATTCTATCCAACCATAGAGCTTCCTTGAGATTGGAATGCCAATCTCTTTTGTTCTCCTGTAAAGTCATATTAATAATCCTAATTAGGTTTCTATTAGTAGACTCAGCAAGTCCATTACCTTGAGGGTAATAGTTAGATGATGTATTCAAATAGATCCCATTTTTGACAACCCATTCTATTATTATAAAACCAACAAAAGCCAATGCATTGTCTGAAATGATTGATTGAGGAACCCCAAACCTGGTTATAATGTGTTCATTGAAGTTGAGAACACCAGATCTAGTTGATTCCTTCAATGCAATAGCCTCGGTCCACATTGTAAATTAGTTTGTAGCACTCAAATTGATTTGTGACCTGCACTATAACTAGGATTAATAGGACCTATTAAGTCTACTCCACACTTGATGGATGGTTTCTCAACAACAATAGGATTCAATGGAAATGCTACTAGCCTTTGTTTTCCTGCAAAAAAGAGTACATTTCTGACACTTTCTTGCCCAAGAGTGGGCATCTTTAAACAAAACAGGCCAGTAATAACCTGCTCTCAAGATCTTCCAAGCTATAGTCTTAGGGTTAAAGTTCCCTCCACATGGTCCATCATGAAATTTAGATAATATTTACTTTTGATTAGCAACATCAATACATTTTAACAACATTCTAGAAAAATCTTTCCTATAAAGCATTCCATTAATTAAAACATAGGGAACGGATTGTAACCTGAAATACCTCCTCTTGGCCTTATTAAGATCTGGTGGACATTGTCAAGTTTGTAAAAATCTTCTCATATTAGTCAACCAAGTTGTTGGTTGGTCATTAGGTATAAGATTATCTTGAAGTAAGACAAACTGCTCATTGTTGTCAGCATCTCCTTCCTTTTCTGCCATTTGTGCACACAAACCCTTGCCTCTAACCAGCTTATTTATATGGATATGCACATCATATTCCATAACTCTAGTAATCCATCCTTCTCTTTTCTCAATCACATCCTTGTTCAAAAAAAACTCTTTTATGATAGGATGATCTACCATCAAATGACCTTTGTTTCTAGCAACCAAATGTTTAAACTTCCTCAAATATTTGATAATAGCAAGTACATGTTTTTCAAAAATTTTTTTACCTTTATTCATATTCATCCATCCCTTTGCTGAAAAAGGCAACCAATTATTCTAGATGGTCATCATTCTTCTACACTAAGTTAGTTGAAACAGTGTCATATCCTCCATAAGCATATAACATGAAATCTTTAGAAAAATCAGTGTTAGCTAATGTAGGAGTTGATAATAGGGCTTGTTTAATTTGTTCAAAAGATGATTTTCCCTCTTTAGTCCATCTAAAAGGCACATTTTTCTCAGCATTGTAGTTAAGGGTTTTAAAAAATTTCCAATTCTTGGGATGAAGCATCTAACAGAATCAATTTTGCAAATAATGCTTTGCAATCCTTTCTTGTGTTTTGGCAGAGATAGATCAATAATTGTGCATGAATTCTTTCAGGATCTATTGTTGTACCTTCTTTTGAAACTTGATACCCTAAATGTTTACACTTATGAACTACAAAAAATAATTTTTTAGGATTGAGAGAGATTCCAAGCTCTCTACATCTTTGAAGAACTTTCCTTAAATGGCCTGCATGCTGACCTGCAATATTGTTGTAAATAGTGACATCATGCAGATAAACTAAGACAAATTTATACATCAAATTTTTAAAAGCCATGTCGATATCTTTCTAAAATGTAGCACCTACAATTAATAAACCAAATGGCATTATTTTGTGTGCAATTGTTCCCCATTTAGTAGTGAAAGTTGTTTTAAACTAATCCTCCCTTTTTAGTAAGACTTGATTGTAACCAGAATAACCATCAAGGAGTGAAAATCTTTCAGAACCGGAAACATACTGCAGTATTTGCTCCATTGACAGAAGAGAATGTCTATCTTTCAGAGATGCCCTATTAAGATCTCTAAAATCCACACATAATCTAATCTCCCCATTCTTCTTCCTTACAGGAACTAAATTTGAAACCCAAGAGGTATGTTTGATTAGGAATATTATGCCACTATCAAGAAGTTTATTGGGCTCTTTAAGCATTAGGGGATCTAATTTGGGGTTAATTGGCCTTTGTCTTTGCTTAATTGGATTAGATTTGGGCTCTAATTCAATAGTGTGTTCGGTCAATTGAGGGCCAAACCCTTTCAAATCATCATAATCCCAAGCAAAGACATCAATGAATTCTTTGAACAAAGCAATAAGAAGCTCCCTATCTTGAGGAGAGTTAACTTTACCAACCTTTAGAATTTTATCCATGAACACCTCCAACTCATCATAATGGTCTTCTTTAATGAGCATGGTATTTTTGTTATTTTTAAACTGATCATCAGAAATGAATATGGATTCCAAACTAACCAGTCATTTAGGAAGTTTATTTGACTTTAATTGTATAATCTGGTCCTCAAACTGTTGTTTCACTTTGATGTCTTTAGGAGCTGAAAAGACATCTCCTTCTTCCTTAAAGTTTAAACTCTTCTCATCAGTGTTAAAAACCTTCCAATTAACATCATTATGCAGAATATTTGGCCTTACCACAATCTTAAAGTGAGACAAATCAGTAATTATATCCTTGTTTTCAGAAATTGTGACTTGAGCACCAATAAAAGCTAACCTATCAGCATGTTAATTTTTACTTCAGGATATAGAGATTAGGTTAAATGCATCAAAATCATCTAAAATATCTTATATTCTTCCCTTGTATAGTTTTAGAAGATAATTTTTAACAGCATGCAAACCTCTCACCTAATTGACCACCAGTTCAGTATCTCCAAGTGCTCTCAAACACTTGACATTCATTTTCCTTGCCCACTCTAATCCCTGTATTAAACCTTCATATTAGCCACATTATTAGAGAAAGATAAAGATAACCTAAATGCAACATAATATTTGTCACGATCAGGAGACACAAGCATAACTCCTGCACCAACTCCATTCTTGTTTCTAGATCCATCAAAATATATGTCCCAAATCTGCTTAGGTTGGTATGAATTAGTATCATGGCCTTTTATCAAGTTGGGCATAATAGGATCATGTTTAGATATCATATAATTACCAAACCCATCATCATAAGTAACACTGTCTTGATTACTAAAATAATTCTTAGTTACCCACTCATCCAATAATATATCAGGATTTTACTCTATTTGAGTGTTAAAGGTTGGAAAATATTTGACTTCATCAGAGTCTAAAATCACATAGCTTTCATTGATAGGGCTTGGTACATAGGGCTCTATGTGAACCTTGGTCAACAACTCTAATTTTATAGTTACCTTTGTACCATACCTTGTTCTAAACAACATATGAGACCAATCTGATTAAAAATATCCACCTATATTTGTTGTAAAATCCTTAGACAAACATAGGTCAAATGACACAAGGAGGGTTGATAAGAGGGTCCTAGGGCACACCCAAGTACTATCCAACCTTGCAAACACAACAATGCGAAAAAAACAACACAATGAGAAAAGAAACATCAGAGATCCTTTTTATTAATTGATCAAACTCATTACATGCCAGGCTATAAGGCTTTCCTAGTTTTGGCCATATATTCAATCAATTACAAAATAGATCTTCATACATGTGAGGTTACAGACCTGCCTTCCAGATAATTCAATACTACATCTTCTATCTCCTAAAACTGATGTCCAAACTAAGAACATAGAAACAAATATATACAAGATTCCACCAAAGAGATCAGCGCTCAAATTCCTAATAGAGACCCAAATTTAGGTCCACACAGATCCCGATGAGAGACCCCACATTAAATCAGTAATGTAAATTAAATATAGAAGTCAGCCAGATTAGGATTAACATCTTGGGAAGATGATTGCTAAAAATCAGCAACCATCGATAAGGACATACCCAAGCATCAGAAAACCCATCGGTCAAGAGATCACCAAGACGCATCGGTAAAGCAAGAACCCAAGAAACAAAAGAAAAACTATAAAGAAAAATCAAACATCTTTTTGGTTGACCAAGATTATCTTTTTGGGCCAACCTAAAATGAATCCAACTTAGATTGAGAAATCCAAGATGAGTACTCAATTGGTCTGTTCTTCTATTTTACTAGATACTTCATGTATTCCTTTCCTCTTGTACTTCTGCCAACTCTCTGTTTCAAAATCTTCTCAACTCCCTCTATTTTCTTCTTAGGATAATCATTTGGTACTTTCACTTCTTCATCACGTTCATGATATACATACAATTCTAAAATATTGAATATAGGTGATATATCCATGTCATCAGGTAATTCAACCTCATAAGCATTTCCCTGTCAAATCTTCTCAGTATTTTGCAAGGACAAAATTTCTTCATCTTCAATTTACCATATGTTCCAATAGGAAATCTGCCTTTCTTCAAATGAACCATCTACATCACCAACTTCAAATGTTTTATCTCTTCTTGATCTATCTATACTATCTTTGTATTTCTTATTACTTTTCTCGAGCTTTCATTTTACATCTTCATGCAATGTCTTCATAAATTCTACAAATTCCTATCCTTCAATACTTATTTTATTTTCTCCACCAATCTCACTCAAGTATGATATACCTCTCGGTTATGTGTGATGAACAATTTCAAAAGGTGTCTTTCTAGTACTTCTATTCACTAAACTGTTGTATGCAAATTCTACTTGTGCCAACATCAAATCCCAATTGCTTGGTGTGTCTTCAACTAGGCATCTCAACAAGTTACCCAAACTTTGGTTTACAACCTATGTATTTCCATCAGTCTATGGATGAAATGTAGAACTATATTTCAACTCAGTTTTCAAATTCTTCCAAAGGGGTCTCCAAAAATAGCTAAAAAATTTATTGTCTCTATCAAAGATAATACTCTTCGGTAATCCATGCAATCTGATAATTTCCTTAAAGAAAATATATGCTATATGCACTGCATCTGATGTTTTCCTACATGGTATTAAATGTCTCATCTTTGAGAATCTATCCACAATAAAAAATATGGATTCATTACCTCTTGCTTTCCCCGGTAAACCAAGAACAAAATCTATGCTAATATCACTCCAAGGTTTCTCAGGAACAATAATTGGTGTATACAAACTGGTATTTTGAATCACTTCTTTTGCAACTTGACAAACTCCACAACTTTTCACAAATTTTTGAACATCTTTTTACAACTGAGGTAAAAAATACCTTTCCTTCAGCAAACTCAATGCCTTTTCAATGCCAAAATGTCCAGCCAATCCACTTCTATGTTTCTCTTTAATCAAATTAGTTCACATTGATCCTCTTGGTATACACAACTGAATACCTTTGAACAACATATCTTCCTAAATGAAATAGTATTCATACTTGATTGATTTGGATTAGGTTTTCTACACACTCTCCAGTGCTCTGAAAAATCAGGATCACTTTCATACAAATTCTTCATATCATCAAAACAAAGAACTTTAATTCTCATTTCAGTCAAAAAAGATCTTCTTCTACTCAATGCATCAGAAGATCTGTTAGAAAATCCACTCTTATGATTTATCACAAATATGAAACTCTGAAAATACTCTACCCATTTCATATTTCTCTGATTCAACTTATTCTAACTACCCAAATATTGTAAAGACTTATGAACAGTATACAACACAAATTCATTTGGCACTAAATAATGTCTCAATTTCTTCATAGCTTGCACTATAGCATAGAAATCTTGATCATAGAAAAAATATTTCCTTTTTGCATCATTCAACTTTTCACTAAAGAAAGCAACAGGTTTACCTTCTTGAGTCAATACAGCTCCAATTGCACTTCCACTTGCATCACATTCAACTTGAAATACCTTTTTGAAATAAGGTAATGCTAGCATAGGTAATTCAGCAACTTTAAAATACAAAGTCTCAAAACTCTTATCAGCTCCATGTGTCCATTTAAATTCTCTTTTGTCTCCTCTCATTGTTTCAATCATGGAATTACAATTAGAACTGAAATTTCTGATAAACTTTCTGTAAAAACTTGCTAATCCATGAAAAGATGTTTCCTCACTGACATTCTCAGGTGTAGGCCAATTTAGTATAGCTTCAACCTTCTCAGGATCCATCTTCAATCCATCAGTTGAAATCACAAATCCTAATCACACAAGTTCTTCTTTCATGAAGGATCACTTTTTCAGATTTATCAGCAACTTTTACTCTTTCAATCTTTGCAACACTTGCCTTATATGCATCAAATTCTCTTCTCTAATCTTACTGAATATTAGAATATCATCCAAGTATACAATCACACATTTTTTCATGAATTTATTCAAAAATTCATTCATTAACCTCATAAATGTACTGGTGCATTAGTTAAACTAAAAGGCATAACTAACCACTCATGGAAACCTTCCTTTGTCATGAAAGCAGTCTTCCACTCATCACCTTCCGTGACTCCGATCTGATGATATCTGATTTTCAAATCAATTTTGGTAAAATATCTTTCTCCACTCAAACAATCCATTATGTCATCAATTCTTGGTATAGGAAACCTATACTTCACTATGATATCATTATTTTCTCTGGAATCCGTGCACATTTTCCTTTCTCCATTCTTCTTAGATGCCAAAAAAGCCAGTACTGCACATGGACACAAAATTTCTCGGATCAAGCCTTTCTTCAACAATTCATACACTTGTTAGTTAATCTCTACATTCTCCTTTAGTGTTAACCTATGTGGCACTTTGTTTGATAAACAACCTCCATGAATCAGATCCATACAATGACTAATATCTCTTATTGGTGGAAAACCATCAAGTACATTATCTGAAATTATCTCCTTGTACTTAGTGAGTAACTTCTTAAATTTTGTAGGAATTTCATCCTTTGTATTCTTACTTGGTTTGTTAGTAATCAAAGCATAACAAATATCATCTCTTTTCAAGTCCTTAACAATCTGTCTACCTTCCATCAGAAAAAATTTCATAGAAGTACATATCTCATCAATAGATTATTCAACCAAATTTAATAATATTTGCTTCTTACCATAACCCAAATAGAATATCTATTGAATCTTCCATCATGTATAGCATGTCTATCATACTGCCAAGGTCTACCCAACAAAATATGACAACAATCCATAGGCATAATATCACACAACACCTTATCATAGTATTTTCCAATTTTTAGATTCACAAAACATTGTTCACGCAACATTAACGTGTACTCATCCTTGATCCATGAGATCTTATAGGGCTTCAGATGCTTCATCCTTTAGAATTTCAACTTTGTGACTGTATCTTCTTATGCTAGGTTCTCATAGATGACACTATCAACAATGACCTTCCAAACTTGGTCTGAAACTTGTTAGTAATAATTGAGAGGGGGAGGGGGCCGGGTGAATCAGTGGCCTCAAACATTTATCCAATTTAAGCTTTAATCCACCAATCAATACTTCTCCAATTGTTAAGTCCCTACAAGATGTATGACTTTGAAATAATTGAAACAAATAATTGTCTGTCGATTTACCTTGTCTATCCTTATTCTCCTTGATTACCGATAAGTACTAAAACTTATTTACCGATGCTCAGTAAATATGCAGAGTATAAAAATCTATCCATAAATGCATATGTGGAATGTAAAACAATAAAGTAATAAACAATACACATATAACACAAGGATTTTAACGTGGAAACCTTGTTAAGGGAAAAACCACTAGGACCGGTACCCCAAATTTTCACTCTTCTGAAGTGAGCCAGGTTAGGAGCCAACCATATTAAAGGTTACAAAACACATAGTTAAGTGCAACCTTGTTAGAGGATTTTTATACATAGGTTGTCACTTAGTATCTGGCATCTATGCTACCATCCTTGAATCAGTCTCTAGACTGTCAATAGGCTTTATGCTAACTGCATAAAGCATATTTAACTCCTGATTTATCCCGTAGTTATGTTCTTGCCAACTGCATAAAGCATATTTAAATCAATTACTTAATAGTGGTGGAATAAAAAAAATAAAAAAAACACTTAAGTCTATCCTTAAGCTCTGCTAGCTAGATATTTTTTTTTTTTATGATCTCTCTATTCTGTTGGTCCATTCTACAGTTCGTCGCTGGTGACAACTGCCAGTTCCATCAGCGCAACTTTACTTAGCTTCAGGATCTCCATCCGTCGGGCATCATTGGATCTTGCTAATTGGGCAACATTGTTTTTAGCTTGTTGAGCATCTTGTGATTCTGCTTCGTCGAAAAACACTGTCTTCTTCTCATCAAGTATCACTGTGACTTTATCTCTGTCTTTACCGATGGTGTGCACTCCCCCGGTGTGGTCTATCATTTAGTGAGTACTTGACTTTTATGCATTGCTAAAGGCATAACCTCTGTTCCATTGATTATCTGAAGTCTTTGGCATTATGTATATGACCATACAAATGATATCAAGTTGACATCAATGACAATACAAACCATTAACTAATTTAATGTCTTTCATCATATTCAACTTAACACTATCAAATATTCAATCTGTTACATGTCATCAATCTCTCCCTTTGGAATTGATGGCAACATTCTATATTATCATACTATACTATTTCTAATAAAATATGAAATACAATTGTTGAGATTCATCATATTACCAAACAGTATGTTTTGATAACCAAAAAAATGTCTGACCGTCGGTAATCTCTGTGTAAGCTTAGATTTGATTCTTGCAGATTTTCTTTTTCTTCTTCTGATGTGTTGTATCCTTTGTCTGTGTCAATTTCTCTCTTGACTGTTCTTCTTCTTTGATGTCTCTATCTTTTGTTTGCAACATTGATATAAATTCTCTCCCTATGGATATGATCTCTCCCTGTTTGGAGTAATCTGATAATGAATAGTTTCTAATGATAATATGGATACATTCTCTCCCTTTGACAACAATTCCAATCAAGTTTTTCAAGTAATGACAATGAAAAATTTGACATTCTCTCAAATAATTTCTTCTATCCATAATATATTGCTTGAATTTTGCTTAGCCATCATCAATATAACAATATGCTCTGGTGCTTGGTTCTGATATATACCTTTCTGTATATAGATCTAGCTTTGAAGTTCATCCTCTACTTGCATCAATCATGAATGATATTCTGATAATATATGGCTTGTTGGTTGTATTTCGTGTTTTGCTGTTTTGCCCTGTTCCTTGCCTTGTTCTCTGAAAGTTTGCAGGTTTTCATGCCTATTCCATGTCAAAATCTTGTTAAAACCCTGCAAAAAACCCTAAGGCCTAATGTTAAACGATGCATTTTTTAAACCCTTAGCCATGTCTTCCTATTTCGTCGTTACCTTTTTCAAGTTACTTAAGGCATGTGCTAAATAACAAGTTAAGTCGGGTCGCTTGATCGCGTGAATCAAAATGAATATTCCAAATGATCTCCCGACTTCGCTTTTGCCTTGTGTCACTTAGTCTCGTGAAAAAATCGAATATTCTATAAGTATCTCTAGACTTAGCGATCTTCCTTTGGTCGGGTTATCGCTTGATTTTTGTGTTATGAAGTTTTAAAGGATGAATGGGACCCACCTCAGTCGGGTGATCACATGAAGTTGAGGCAAGTCAACGAAATGTCTTCCGACCTTGCGCCTTCCTTCATGTCACGTGATCGCTGGATCAGAACAGTCAAACAGTTAAGGTTAACCTGCAGTCGCGTGGTCTCGTGATTAAAAGACGGTTAAGAGATAACAGCCATGACCATGTGACTAACAGTTATATGTTATGTGATTTCCCTCAGTCGGGATGTCACTAGAGCAGAAAGATGAGTCAGACTTCCAGAATGCATAAAGTGGACGAAGTAATAGATGACATCTGTCAGATTGCTATTGGTTGTCGTGTGATCGCTTGATGAAGAATGAGGATAAAGCGATAAGGAGACTTAAGGCATTATACCCCTGGTCGTGAAGTCTTGTGATATTTTAAGGGTATGTCAAGATGTGAAGCGATTAAAAGAGAGCCGTTCAATGAAAAGGTGAAAGGATCTAACGGTGGTCGCGTTATCTCATGATAAAGGTGCCCCAGGTAAAAAGTACCCCCGACTAAGCGATTAAGGTATGTCGCGAAGTCGCTAAAACAGAAAAGGGCACGTGTTTTCAGTAAGGATTAAGTTAAATGGATCTCCCGACTAAGCGACCAAAGAGATAAAACAATGAATTGTTAAAAGTTAACGGCTTGTCGCGTAGTCTGGAGATAAATGATGGGTTAAGGTTAACTCTGCGCGACTAAGATTTTTTCACAGTCGCCTAATCGCTAGACAGACTTGGGTTAAGCTAAGGTAAAGGATTACATTGTCTCCATATCTACAGATCAGACCGTGGTTAGGAGGATGTGATCACGACAAAGAGACTTTATGAGGTCACAAGGTCGCTGGATAAACAAGATCTGTAAAGCGGTGCCAAGTGGTGGATGTGACAGAGAAGATCAAGCCGGCGGCCAATCAAATAAAAGAATTCTTGATTACTGTGTACAAAAGGTAGCTGAGATGTAT
>MU223962.1:457976-477764 GCA_018584345.1 Thuja plicata | reverse complement strand
CTTGTGTTGAATCTTGGAGCTTTCTCTCTCCTTGTTTATGGTAATATTTCTTTTATGCATTCACTTACTTAGATTCTTTCCTGGTATTGTTCATTTTTTTTTACATATTTCATTTCCTTTTTTAACAAATTTCAACTTTGTGATCATCTCTTCTTATGCTAGGTTCTCTAAGATGACACTATCAACAATGACCTTCCAAACTTGGTCTGAAACTATACATCTAGTCTTGAACAAACTTTTCCTAACAGGATCTTGCTTGTCCTTCTCACTCCATAGTATTCTTCTCATCATGAGATTCTCAGGTTCATTAGGTGACTCATCTTGTACCAAATCATTTCTTCTACTACTGATCTTCTTTCTTGCATGTGTGCACTCAAAGGTTTTTTGTCCTTCCTCACTACAATTATAACAAGTTACTCAGAATCCTCTTGTGCTATAACCACCTCTAGAGTAATTGCCTCTTCCTCGATATCAACTTCTACCTTTTCATTCAGTCTTTCCTTTGTCTTGATATATGTCTAAATTTGACTTTTCTGGTTCAAATCTATTGTTCTCACCATGAGATCTACCTCTTCCTCTAGGGAATCTACCACCTTTGTCTCTTTTTCTTTGCTCATATCTCTTGTACAATTTATCCTCAACTTTTAGGGAAAACTGATATGCCTCCTCAATGCTTTCCATCTTGACCAAAATGATCTCATCTTATATACAACTTCTCAAACCATTCAGGTATCTTGCTACTATTTCCACCTCACCTTCAAAATTTCTAGTTCTGATATCCAGTCTATAGAATTCTTCAGTATAGTCTTTAATTGATCTATCCTTCTGCCTCAAACTTTCCATTCTCCAAACTAGGTTAATTTGATAATCACAAGGTAGAAACTTTCCTTTCAATTTTTTTACCATCTAATCCCATACCTTGATTTTTTCTTTACCTTTCTTCTTCCAATCCAATTGCCGATGTTCCCATCACAAGGATGCATGTACTTTCAACTTTGTTCTTGGAATCTTGACCTTCTTGTCCTCTAATAGATTTTCATACTCAAAGTACTTCTCCATCTTGGTTATCTAATCAATCAATTCATCAGAAGCCAATTTCCCATTATACTCAGGAGGATTGAACTAAGGTGTGGACTTCAAACTTCTCAAGGCTCTCAGGAATCTCTCCTCTTCCTGGTCCATAACAGGTGCAGGTGCATCTTCACCTTGAAATTCTTCCAATTAATGATCACTAACATCATCAATATGTCATCCTCTATGCTGGGATGTCTCAACAACTTTCAATCTTGCTTCCATATGTCTAAGAATATCAGCTAGACCTAGATCTGCATGTCCTCTCCCACAGACCATCTTGAAACCATCTACAATTATAGGTAAAATGGCAACCTTCCACGCTACAACAAATATCTTAGATTTTACAAGAAGGAACCACATATCTCAACTTTCTCTGATACCACCTGATGCAAGGAGGGTTGATAAGAGGGGCCTGGGGCACACCCAAGTACTAGCCAATCTTTCAAACACAACAATGCAGAAACAACAACACAGTGAGAGAAGAAACAACAAAGATCCTTTTCATTAATTGATCAAACTCATTACATGTGAGGTTTTAAGGCCTTCCTGGTTTCAGCCATATATTAAATGAATTACAAAATTGATCTTCATACATGTGAGGTCAAGAACTACCTTCCAGATAATTCAATACTTCATCTTCTATATCCTAAAATTGATGTTTAAACTAAGAACATAGAAACAAATATATACAAGTCCACCAAAGAAGTCGGTGCTCAAATTCCTAAAAGAGACCCAGATTTAGGTCCATAAAGATCCCAATGAGAGACCCCACATTAATTCAGTAATGGAAATTAAATGTAGAAGTTGGCCAGATCATCATAAACATCTCAGGAAGATGATCACCAAAAATCAACAACCATCGGTAAGGACATATGCATGCATCAGAAAACCCGTCGATAAAGAGATCACCGAGATCTGTTGGTAAAGAAAGAACTCAGGAAATAGAAGGCAAACTACAAAGGAAAAAAAAACATCTTTTTGGTTGAGTAGGATTGCCAAGGACCCAAGATGCTCCTGCATTAGCAAAAAAAGGGGGCAAATCAATGACATAAATGTCCTGAGGAATAGAGAAGTTTTGGCAAGAATGAAGGGCCAAACTTGCATTCTTGACAACTCCTAAGGTATTGACTGATGAACTATCCAACTGAATAACTCCCTTCCCAAGAGGTTCATACTTCAAACCAAGAAAATCTATAGTTTTCTTAGGCATAACTTTATTGGTTATGCCACTATCAACCATGCAGTTATGTACTAACTTGTTACCAATTATCAAGGATACATAAAAAGGAGGTAGTTTAACATTTGAAACTTTCTTACCATCCTTTACTATTGTTCCTTGGACTTCCATTGCCTCTATATTAGCCAAAATAGTCCATGCAGGCTTCTTTAAAGCCTTTTGTGGACTTACTGCACCTTTAGATAATTCCTCCTTAAGTAATTTTGCTTGTTCTGGAATGGCTAGAGAATCCCACATAGAAATATAGACATTCATTTTCTTCATGTTATCAAGAATATTGAAAGGAGAAACAAAATATACCTTTTGAGGAGCTTTAATATTGATCAGATCTACATATATGAGGCTGGTCCTTGGTTGGGAAAGAGGTGTGTTCTTTCAATATTGAAACAAGAGTGGTGGGTGTTGATTGAATTGTAGCAAAAACCTTAGCAGTTGATTGCTCTATTTCTAGAGCTCTTTTCTTGGCTCTAATGTTTGCTGATACAGGTGAATCATTACTCACCCCACATAATTCTTCTTATTTCCAATTAAGAAAAGTAGTATCCGCAGTATTCTGGTCTGGATGTTGTTGAACCTCCTCAATGGGCACATCTTGTTGTGAATCAACTGCACTTTAAACCATTAAGGCCTAATTAAGTACTCCATTGGTACACTTTGACTAATTGTGGGGTTGACCATAAGGATAGCACCACTCATATTCAACAACAAGGTTATTCTGGTTAGGTATAATATCTCTAACCACATTAAGAGGTGCGGGGTTATAAGGTCTGTAAGGCATCTGATTCCAATTCTGCCTATTTGAATTATTGTTTCCTTGGTACTGCTATTTATTAACTTGATAAATAGGTTTATTGGGATGATGTGATGAGGAGCTTGCAAATTGATTTTGAGGGTGAAATACAGGATTTCCATGAGCTTTCTGCCTCTTAAGGTTTACCAACTCCTTTCTAAAAGTTTGCAATAAATTCTCAATTTTTGGCTGGCTGTCTTTTATACTTTGCAGCTCATTAAGAGGGGAAGTAGGCAATATCTCTTAATTTTTGGATGATGGTAAAGGAGCAAGAGGTGGGGTAATCAATTTCATATTACATTGAATGCTAGGAAAGAAGGACATAGGTGTCCTGGGAGCTACTTTTACTACTTGAATAAGGCTGTTCTCTACTCTAATAGCAATATCAAAAGCTTGAGGCAAAGAATTACCCCCCATTGACTGAATCATAACTGAGATATCACTATTCAAATTCTTAAGAAAGTACAAGAATTCATACTCAGCAAAAGGTCTTACCGTAGCAGGGATTATATTCCAAGTCTTTTGAAAATGCAAATGGAAATCACTCATTTCTTCTTGGGGAGACCTTCTGATAGTTATTATTTGTTCCACCAAAGAAATATTATCAGATTTGTCTTCAAATAATTTTGATAATCACTCACCTAATGCATCCCATGTAGCAATATATCCAAATGGAAGAGTTTTGAACCATTCCAACACTTTTCCCTTCAATGATGCAACTAATAGCTTCAAATTTACATCCTCCTGCATGATGCAATGAACATTACAAAGAGAAGCAATATCTTTGATATTTTCTATAGAAGTTGTTTGTCCTTCTCCCGTGAAAGATGGTAACCCTTTTAATGCTGGAAATGGAATATTGTTATAATTGGAAATTCTCAAAGAGCTTCCCTGATCAAAAGGTACAAATGGAAACTGCCTATCCATTCTTGGAGGTGTTGTGGTAGAACTAGAAGATAATGATTGATCTACCTCTGTTGGTTGTTCTAGAAAAACTAACATCTGAACTGTTGGAGGACTTTGAGAGGATTCTTGATCTGAATCTAGTAATTCACAACTATAGGAGGGTGGATTTGAACTCTTGTTTAACTCTTTCTTCCTTCGTCTCCCTCACTTTCTACCCCTCACAAGAAGTTGAATGGAAAAATCATGTTGATTCCTAGGTACTCTTTGTAAAGTTTCGCATCTCCTAGTGTGTGATAGTAGTAAATACTCAAATTGCTTTACACTCCTTGTTTGGATTCTACTCATGTATCACAAGGAGTCTCACTGAGCGTGCCAAATAATTGTTAAGTACATGAAATGGCACCCTAAATCAGAGATTAGGGCACAATAACATTTCATGGAAACAATGGAAACCATCCTGAGTTGTGGGTACCTCTGATTAGGAAGGAATCTCCATATTCTAGGTCAGTTCCTTTGAATTTGATTTATCACCTAGAAACTGACTTTTATTTTAAGGGAAAGGGGAAAAGATAACTTGAAATTGAATAAAACTAGAAAGGGAGGTGATACACCAAATTGATTTTCAGATTTATCAGAAAACAAACAGTTTTGAATATGACATAGAAAAATACGCTTGAGGTAGGGAACTCTCTCTATTCAACATATACGCTGACATATATCTCCTATTGAAAGAGTAGGAATGACAAACAATAACTAGTAAACAGACATACATTTTCTTCAAATAGGTTATATGAAAATAGCTCAAAATGAATTTTAACAATTCACTATCTTTTCTATCTAAATACTTAAACATTGAATATAGAAATGAAGAATGGGATTGTAATACAACACTTAGAAATCACAATAGATTCAAATACCAACTTAATTATCTTCACAATCTATAATTGGATACATAATATGATTCAAAAACATGCCAAGGAATAAAAATATTCACTTTAACACTATTCTGCACCAAAATATGAACACCTAAAACTAGCTCTAATATCCATATATATACCCTAAGTTTCCCCTTGAAGCCAAATTCGAAATTGACCTCCCCCCCACCCCCCCAAAAAAAAAAACTCCTCCAATCAAGCTAAAACCCTAAATCAGAGGGAAAATGTAGGCCTTTATTCTTGTCTCAATAAGATGCATAACTGGGGCATGATCTCTAAGTTCTAAAAAATCTATCTCAAACAATACCCTCTTGCAAGGAATAATGTTCTAAATAAATATTACATTGTTTATACCTTAGAGTAAAAAACAAAAACCCTCACACTACCCCATATCTCATGCTCAGATAAGATCAACATATAATATGTCCTCACATAAAAACTAAGGTACACAACATATGCCAAAACCCGACCCTATTACACTGCATAAATTTTATACATAATGAAGATGTGTCATATTCACATCGAATCCTGGGCACATACATTGTGGCACCACATATAGGATTGGAAACCTGAGACTGATAGTCATTTGCAACTCACATTGAATGCGATTTTAGTGTTGTTGTCCTTTGGGGTCCAAAAGAAACTCAAGCCGAGTTTATCCATTGGTTATGTCGCCATTTGTTAGTCGATTGTTAAGAAAATATGGAAAACCCTAACTTATTGAGGACTTATTATGATAATGGCGGCATTCTGGTGTTTTTTTCTTTACTGAGGGTTGGGCCATTGAATTAGCTCTTGAATTTGTTGATCTGGACACGGGTTGTGTTGATATGGAACTCTTCATTGCTGATTTTGGGGCTCGATATTATATTAGAACTGGAGTCTGGGTCGCATGACTTGGGTCTTGGTCATGATGACTGGTGCTTCACTCCACCTTTGGATCTAGAGCTTGTGTTTGAACATGGAGCTCAGGTTATGAAGATAAGTCTCACCTCTCTTTTTAACTTTGTTATAATATGTAACTACTTTGCACTACTTATCATTTTCTTTGATTGTGGCTACGAATATATTTATAATAATGAACAACTGTCATTTTACTTCACTATTGGTAATATGTAGTTGTATTCTTTCTCTCTGTACTCTATCACTTTGAATCTATAGCTGGAAAGCTCAAGCTATTAATGCAGATCTGTTGCATTGAAACCAGAAGTTTACATATGTTTATAATATGCACATGGGTAAAGTTTTACTTGCACTCTCGGCTCCTTTATTTGCAGTCTCACTACCCATTAACTATTATTCATTTATCTCATTACCCAATAACTATTTATCCATGGAAATATTGGATAACTGCTTGTTATAATGTCTGAAGCTATTATTTTGTTTTATTCTATCGGCGCAGTGGCAAGTGTTTGCATTTTTCTATTTAACGACCCGACCCAAGCACAAACCCTGTCTTAACTCCATTTTTTTAGAAGGAAGTAATATTTGTGGGGTTCCAGAATAGGCTCATGACACCCACAAACATGATTTTATTTAGTCGGTCAAGAACTGAAATGCATCTTTGCTTACTGTTATTTACATTTGAATAGCACTATCATTTCTCTTTCTTTGTTCTCGCATGCCATTGTTTAGAAATTGTACTTGTTCTGTATTTTATTATTTGCATTATCTTTGGCATCAAAAAGGGTGAACCTGAATCATTACTGTTACATTGGAAGCTCTTTTAGATTTACTATTTGCATCATCAACATAACAACATTACTGATCAACAAATACTTGATTTTCATTGTTTCTCATTCTGATTTGATGTACTCATTGTATTTGCATAGGAAGAAAATGTTAATAGTATAATAGAATTCACATGCTTTCCTTCAATTGAACTCTGAATATTCTTGCATATGAACACTGTTGATTGTTCATACCATAACCATCATTTGCAATTTGGATAAATGAAAAGTCCAATCTTCCTTTTGTCATATAAACCATTATTGATTTGTTCATTATTGCTTCATTATTTCTGAACATGATGCCCTGTTTGATAGCACTGTAGTTATTCCCTTCATTTCATTCCACTGTAAGCTACTTGATCCACTTCTTTTCATAACAGTACGACATCCTTTCTACATACACCAAAAATTCTTTGCATTTGCATAACAACAAGTTTCTATCAGTGCTAATTATGATTAGTATGTTCATGTTTTCTTCTTTCTATAGGATAGGGTAGAAGATAACAACCATATATGTTTTTATGAGCTACTACAATCTTTGAATGATCAAAGAAATGATTTTCCACACATTATAGTATCTCAGGATGAGGTAACTAATTATTATCCTCTTCTCCATGGCCTCTTTAAATAGAGTAAAAGGTTTCATAAAGATATATGTCCCTTTAATTCATATCTCTGGCTTGTAAAATAGTAATATTTTACATAATGCAGGAAGATAATCATATATAGTAAAAGGTTTCATAGAGATATATGTTCCTTTGATACTGCTATCCAGTTTGTGTAGATGCATATTTTTCCCTTGTATTCATGTTGTTGGCAAATGTGCAATTTTGAAAGTATGATTGTTGTATGATGCTTTAAGGTTTTTCATGCATTTCTTGGATCCTTTTTGGATCTAACCCCTTTTTCTCTTCTCTTTTTAATGATGCAAGACACAGGACCTGATGACGACCTAGGATGATGCAGGACATTAGATAGATGCTGAGGAGATGAAGACCTGGGAAGATGTAGACAACATACCTAAAGATGAAAAAGACTCAAAAAGGCATTGCATGGACTCCTATTATCATATATCTATCATTCCTTCTATCTTGCATATGTTTCTCTAAGTTTTCAAATGTGAAAATGTAAAATAAAGACAACATCCTTTCTTACATTCAGTTTGAATGCACAATTGTAATGATCATGTATAATTTGTAATTGAAAATTGATCAATACTTAGAGTACAATATCTGATGATATGAATGCAATGAAAATGTATCTCTATTTACATTAGCTGAATACTAGTGTTTAGAAAATGTACCTTTATGTAATCTTTTGCTATTTTTTTATTATGTTCCTACATACCCAAAATTAGCATAACAATGAACATAGCCACCTATTTTCCAGTGGCTTTGATCAGTGGCACTACCTCGACCAACTTAGTGAAATAATCAGTGGTCGTGATGATGAATTTGTTTCCACTTGGATAATTAGGATAAATCTATCCAACAAGATCAAAGGCCCATTTATGAAATTGCCAATGTGTTATAAAAGGTATGAGTTCTCTGGCTAGAGCATGGATAAGGTTTCCATGTTTTTGACATTTGTGACATATTTTAGCAAATTGAACGACATATTTTTCCATTGTAGGCCAATACTATCCAACTCTTAAAAGTTTTTTAGCCATCAAAAAGTTATTCGAGTGCTATCCACATACACCTTCATCAACCTCTTTTAATGCGTGGTCAGATTCTTCTTTTTCTAAAAACCCAAGATGTGTTCCATCAAGACCTTGTCTAAATAGGTTAGTAGTAATGAGGACATAACGTGATGTTGTCCTAATTAAAGCTCATTTTTCATTCTTAGATTAGCCATTAGGTAAGATTTGATCAGTAAGATAGGCAATTATTTTAGCATATTAGGATTGGTCTTGGGCATTTAAGGCACAAATAATTTGGGATTCCCATGTATCAAAGGATAGAAAAGATAATTCTTCCACCAAGAAGTCATATTGGAATTGGTGTTCCTGCAATTGTAGCATGGATGCTAGAATAGCCATATCATATGCAACTTTGTTTTCTATTCTTTGAATTTGTTGAAATGTGATGAAAATAAAGTACTTTGATGGGCACCAAAAATGTGTGTGTGAATATTGTACCTGTAAGATGCAACACAACACTTCAATATGTCATTATATTAATGGTTAGAACTATGAATTTTCAAGAAAAATCATAAGGAAACCATCAAAATTGACATATTGCTTCCTATCTATGAAGAGTATAATTTAATGTTATAATTTCCCTTAGATTATGCATAAATAAGTGACATATTCAATCCTAAGATGGAATATTCAATGAGAAAATGAAGCTAATTGTCATGCAAAGTTCATTTTAGAGCACAAATGAAGATTATGTGATTATCTATGTGAGATTATGAACTAAAATGGACAGCATAAGAGTGAATTTAAAATTCTATAAATTAGAGAATCTTAAGACTATAATTGAAATTCTAAGAATTGGGGCAAATTTAGCTCAAAATTCAATCCTTTTATAGAAGAATTTGAGGTATGAGTGGTTGATATTGATTTGTGAAGAGAGGTGGAAATTGAATCTTTGGTGATCCATGTGAGTGAACTCTCATTGGTTCATGGGTTGAATTTCCATGTGCAAGTGATGAGTTGTAATTAGAAACCTTATTTAATTCCTTTTAATTAGTTACTTTAGCCAAGTATTTAATTGTGCTGATTTGATTCAAATAGGTCAAGTTAATTAATTTGAGTTAGTGATGAAATCACTTTGATTTTAGGAGATTAAATTGATTTTAATGAATTATGTCAGTATTAGAATAATTGAATTGACATAAATAGGGTATGATCACACTTAGGTAAAATAGGGTCTCTAGTTAGAGTAGATAGAATTAGGGTGGTTACAATCTTAATAAAGTGTAAAGGAAGAAAATTAATTTTTTGTTGATTAGGGGTGTTATATTTCCTTAACCTTTACATTTAATTTGTAATTTGTATGTGATGTGATTATGTAATTTGATTAATCATATAGGGGGAAGGAAGATAAGATGTTTCTCTTTTATCCCCAAATGCACAAATGAAAGATCCAAGTTGATTAACCCAAAAGAAGCATCAATGCACAAATGAATCAACCATTCAGAAATGAGAGTAAGGAAGAAGATCTTAAATTCTATTTTATTATTAAGTAGATATGATATATAAAAGTATTTGAAAAGGATGAGAGGAAGTACTAACCTTAAAGAATTGCAGACCAAAGAATGTTATTTTCTGAGGTCTGTGCTCTATTTCTAGAAAATCTGAAGTATGATGCAGAATCAGAAAGCAGAGACGAACAAAACCCAGAAATATTTTTTCTGATCTGACACTGTCTTAAGAAAAAGGTTGACCTTGACCCACTAATCTCACCCTTGACCCAATAATCTTGACCCTGACCTACACAGGTCTGACAAAAAATCTGTTTGCGGATCCTGATAGTTCGCTGAAAAGGGTATCCAGATCTGAGTTCAAATCTATAGTCCTAAACCTATACCTACAAGAAAAAGATATTTTTTTGTTGGGGGGGATGGGTTTTCCTTGGTCAAACCCTAGTTTTGGAATTAACCTCAAATATATATAATTTGAAATTGCATAAGTAAACAAATTAAATGCATAGATTCACCTTGCTTGTAAAAGTCCTTGTGGAGGATTCGAATCCTTGAATCCACAAGTATGTATGCATCAATGGATCTAAAATTTATAATTTAGAATGTCTTCAATCAATTTCTTGTAGATCTCAAACACCAAATCTTGAATGGGTTCTTGAGTATGAAGAGGCTTGGAAGAAGATGGATGGAGAGATCACCAAAAAGGGCACTATGTAGCTTGAATCCTTCAATGGCCTCCCATGGATCTCTTTGATTAATGGATTATTGATGATGGATGAATCCTTTCTTCAAATCATTCTTGATTTCTTTCTTGAACTTCACTTGATGATGCTTAGGCTTCAATAGAGGACTTAGTTTCTCAATATCACTTTGAGAAAATGAGAGGAAAAAGATTCCTTCTTTATGAAATTAGGGCACAATCTTCTAAGGAGGCTGACATAGGAGAATTAAATTCCCATTAAAGCCTTTAACCCTAGGAGAGGACCTATGTTAAATATAATATAGGAATCATCACTTTGGAACCCGAAACAGCTGACACGGAAGTGGGAATTAACTTTTTCAAAGACTGACATCCGAAAACTTTGGGACCCTGAAATCTGGACCCTGGGTCAAGGTCAAGGTCAACCTTGACCTAGGTCAGGGGTGAGGTCAACACTTACCCTGAGGTCAAAGATCTCAGATTTGTAGTCCAGAATTCCATAAATTGGCTAGAGAAAGTTGGAGAATTGGGGCTGAATAGGGGGAAAGCCAGGTCTAAATCAGGAACCCATTCATGGAGCTTTACATGACCCTAAAACTACTTACTCAGAAGGCTAAACCAGTCTATAATGGAAGTGCTTCCATTTTTTGACTATACATTTAGCCCCCACTTTAGAAAGAGTATGGACTCAACACAAACTCTTGATAAAGCAGATCATAAAGAAAAGACAATCTTATTGGATGAAAAAAGGGACAAAGAAATCCTCAAGCCCCCAAGGGACTTAAGTCTATATCAACACTAAGATCACAATACTTGAGAGACATCACTAGTTAGAGAGAGAGAGAGAGAGAGAGAGAGAGAGAGAGAGAGAGAGAGAGAGAGAGAGAGATAATATCTTTCCCAATGAGAACTTATGTCCCATTGTGAACCACACAAGTAAACAACGTAACTAGAAAGATGGAATTGAACCACCCAGTGAATGTGGTTACTCAATAGTCAACCCATTAGGGAGATCCGTTCTTAAGGACACCTTTCAACCTTAAGGGATCAAAACATTGAAAAACTAGAGGGATCAAGAGATCCATGTAAATTTAAACTAGAGGGATTAATAGATCCTAAAAAGTAAAATAAAATGTAAAATGTCCATGCTTTAAGGATTAGTTTTTAATCCATAAAGGAAAAAAAATTAAGTGCTTAAAAATATTTTGAACGTGTGTGTGTGCAAAAAGTGAGTAGAGTGTATGCCCCCACATTAAAGACACTACTAACACTTTAATAGGAGCAATGGATTTAACAGAAACATAAACAACTCTACGGATTATGTTTTCACTACGAGATGGCCCCAAATGAAGACAAATCAAGGGAAATAAAACATAAACATGTACATAAGAACACATAAGGGATCTACCAATTGTGGGGTCAGTATGATCATAAGATAACATAAACATATAAATATGATATTATTGCAAATGAATTGACATCATTCCCCAAAGAAAGTAGAACTACAATCACTATGGAGGAAAGAAACTTAAGAGTTACAAAGAGGAATCTTTTTGGACCGCAACTTGGAGACCAAAAAGAATCAGTGCTACCATGTTGCAGATCCAAGTGGATTATACAAGGGAAACATTTATGAAAAATAGCACAAGTGCAACATAACATAATAACAACATATAGAAGAATAAAGATGCATATAGAGGAATTGTACAACAGGTTTGAATCTTTTATCACCTTGCACCAACAAAGTAACAAGGGTCGTATAGAAGAATCTAACAAACATTTAGCAAACACATTACGGGAGAAGCACAATACAACATGCAAACACAAAAAGGGCTACCATGAAGGATAGGCCAATCAAGTGCATCACCTACTCTCCCTATCTTGGTTTATATCAGTTAGGGTAGGTGGAAAACTCACAAGAGGGAATATATCTAATAGAGTAGGAATGATATCCAATTCCAAACAAGGATACTCTTGAGAATTGCGTTGCTTGATACTAGGTGAAATTTTCAATTGAGTTGAAAGAATATGAGGTAAGTTAGTGTCAAGATCAATGGTCTCATAATAATCACTAATATCAATAGGATCATCTAAAATATCCTCCTCATCAAGATTAACTGAAATGGGATCTAAGATGCGAATAGGATCATCACAATCATTCATCTTAACATCATTATGAATATTGACTTCTTTCAACACATCAGGCATAGGTTGGTCAAATGAAGGTAAAGAGTTTTGAAGAAGAGAATCACAAGCCCTAGCATTAGATCTACACTTCTTGCGATGTTCATTATTAGATTTATTGTGTTTTTATTTGTTTAACACATTTTGAGAACTAGGAGGAATGACCACAGATTCCTTCACAGGATCTATAGGAGGATTCTCAATGGGTTGTAATGAAATAGTAGAAGTTTGATTATTAGAATTAGAATTAATGGCTAAGGGAGGTATGGAAGGAGTAGGCAAAATACCACAGTTGAGATCTATCCAAGGCATGCTTAACTCAGAAATTTTATGATGTTTCTAAGCTTGGTATGAGCGAAAGAGATGATCAGGGTGAGGAGGACATGAATTAGGTAATGAAGGCCAAAAGAAATCAAGAGTAGCACAATCTCTAGGCCTAGAAGGTTGATACATACTAGGATTAATCATTTTTACTTCTCCATTATGAATGAACTTAAGACATTTATGAATAGGATAAGAGATAGCATGCATAGTAGATATCCATAGTAAACCAAATTTGATTTGGAATTGATCAGAAGTAGGAATAATAATGAAGGTAGTATCTACAACTTTACCACAAAGTTCCACCAGTAAGTTGATAGAACCAAGTGCAAGATAAAGAAAACCATTACAAGTTTGGATCCATGCATCATATGGATCATAGCAATCATGTTGTAAGTTTTTCATAAAAATATTTTCCTAAGTAATGAAATTTATTAAAGATGTGGGATCAACAAGACAAACATGAGTAGGTATCTTAGCAATCCTAGCATAGATATAAAGCGGACCATTAGGAGCCTTAATCGTTTCATAATCATCAAAGGTGATTAAAAGTTCCCTGGGTCACTTATCCTTAGTTTGTTTTTGAGGTTTAGGTGGAAGTGGAGGTTGAAGTAGAGGTCAAGGTTCTTTAATAGGAGGTTGAGATGAAGAAACAAACTCCACATGATTAGCAATGTGATTAAGATCATTCATCTTTGAATCATAAAAAATATTTATAGAAGATGGTTGAGCTATGGTATTTGTATCATGTGTAGGTAAAGGATTCGTATAAATTTGAAGGTTTTGATTAGGAGGAGAAACAGATTTATTCCCACTACCATTAAAATTATCAACAAAGAAAGCCTTAGAATCAATTAAATATTGAATTTTATGCTTTAGAGAATAACATTTTTGAGCATCATCGCCATTCTGGTGATGGTATTGACAAAAAGATTTAGAATCAAAGGATTTGGATATTATCATGGTAGGGGGAAGAGGTTGAATAGGAGGCAAGGTAATCATATTAGAACTTAACAATGTACTCATTATAGAATGCAAAGTTTCAGAGAGAGGAGTAAACATGCGATTCATACGAAAAGTAGTGGATGTAGAAGTGACATTATTGGATGTAACAGCAACTTGATCAGCAACCGCATTCGTCTATTTATTAATCTTGACATAGTTGTTAGGTTTCTAAAACTTATTATGATTAGGAGCATTTTCACTCTTATCAACAAGAACATGAGCCATTGGAGTGTTGCTGTCAAATTGACTCACTTGTAACTGACAATGGTGAAGTGCTATACAAAGTTGTTGAAAAGAGGTAAATTCAGTAAGCAAAATCTTATCTCTAATATCCTTTTGTAAATTTGAAATAAACATGTGTTGAATATCAATATCAGGAACAGGATAAGAAATCTGAGCATACAAATGCTTAAATCTACCAATGAAATCGGGCAATTTTTCCTTAATAGTTTGTTTACAATGCATTAAATTAGTTAAGAAAACTTGTGGACCAATGTTATTTTGAAATTATTAGATAAAGGTATTAGCAAGTTTAGGAAAAGAATCAATTGAATAAGGAGGTAAAGAACAATACCATTGCAAAGCCTTATCACGAAAATTTCTAGCAAATAATTTGGCTAAAATCCTCTAGTCATGAGAATAATCACTACAAAGGATTTGAAATGTTTTAACATGAGTGACATGATCACCTTTGCATATCAGCTTGTTGAGGGATAGTAGCACGAATGATGTCTAAGGATAAAGGAATACCCATCTCACATGTAGCACGAATGATGTCTAAGGATAAAGGACTACCCATGTCACATGTAGGAATGCTAAACTTGGATTGGGTTAAGGATGCATATCGGCTTGTTCAGGGATAGTAGCACAAATGATGTCTAAGGATAAAGTACTACCCATGTCACATGTAGGAATGCTAAAATTGGATTGGGTTAAGGATGCTAGTTTTTGTTGTAAAGATGACACAGTTTGAGCCAAACTAATGATTGTGGAATCATTAGAGGAAAAAGGTGGCATAGAAATGTTAGGAACACTAGGAAAAGTGTAGGAAGCAGCAGTAATAGAAGACACAACTGGTGGAACATTAGGAACCATAGTTGGAAGGGGATTAGAATAAGTAAAAGGCACACTATGACATGAAGGTTGTGAGGTAGGTAAAGATACTGGTGGAGCACCCACAGGAATAGATGCAATTGGGAGAGATGTAGTCATCAAAGGAGGAGTATAAGTAGGAATGATAGGAGTGGAAGGAGGTTCTTGACTAGTGATAGGAGGTGTATATCCTAAGTCTTGAGTGTCTTGAGCTAAAGGTTTAACATTTGAATGCACAAGATGAGTAAGACCACACAAGAAGTTAACACCTTGATCATTATCACAGAGGAATTTCTTAATAGCCTCTATATCTTGGATAGAATCTCGATTATGGTTTTCTTGGATGAGCCAAATTCCCATTTTATCAAGTTCGGTTGAGAGTTTTTGCACTTGTTTAGGAGGAACTCTTAAGGCATCATCCTGATCATGAGATGAGTGAGAAGAGTTATTCTCCATAGAAGGATTGGAATCACGATTTATCAAATTATCATCTAGGATCCTAAGGAAAGGAGAGGAAGACTTGAGATCAAAGGAACCCATAAATCTGCAGCTTCTTCTAACCAGGATACTATATATAGGACTAGAAGTGGTAAAGCTCATACACTGGAATGTAATGCAAATGAACTAACACAAGATATTGATTTATGAATTTTAAATTTAATTGAAAGAGCATGAAAGATCTAGCATAAACATGTAAATCTAACACCAAAAAGAAAAAAAAAATATATCGCGGGTTCACCAAAATGTAAAGGAAGAAAATTAAATTTTTGTTGATTAGGGATGTTATATTTCCTTAACCTTTAAATTTAATTTGTAATTTGTATGTGATGTGATTATGTAATTTTATTAATCATATAGGAGGAAGGAAGATAAGATGTTCCTCTTTTATCCCCAAATGCACAAATGAAAGATCCAAGTTGATTAACCCAAAAGAAGGATCAATGCGCAAATGAATCAACCATTCAGAAATGAGAGTAAGGAAGAAGATCTTAAATTCTCTTTTATTATTAAGTAGATATGATATATAATAGTAATTGAAAAGGATGAGAGGAAGTACTAGCCTTAAATAATTACAAAACAAAGAATTTTGTTTTCTGAGCTCTGTACTCTGTTTTGGGAAAATCTGAAGTATGATACAGAACTGGAACGCAGAGACGAATGAAACCCAGAAATATTTTCCGATCTGACACTATCTTAAGAAAAAGGTTGACCTTGACCCACTAATCTCACCCATTACCCAGTAATCTCGACCCTAACCTGCACAGGTCCGACAGAAAATCTATTCGTGGATCCTGATAGTTCGCTAAAAAGGGGATCCATATCTGAGCTCAAATCTACAGTCCGGAACCTATACCTACAAGAACAATAGATTTGTTTGTTGGGGGGGTTTGCCTTGGTCAAACCCTAGTTTTGAAATTAACCTCAAATATATGTATTTGAAATTGCAGAAGTAAACAAAGTAAATGCATAAATTCACCTTGCTTGTAAAAGTCCTTGTGGAGGATTCAAATCCTTGAATCCACAAGTATGTATGCACCAATGGATATAGAATTTAGAATGTAGGATGTCTTCAATCAATTTCTTGTAGATCTCCAACACCAAATCTTGAATGGGTTCTTGAGTATGAAGAGGCTTGGAAGAAGATGGATGGAGTGATCACCAAAAAGGGCACTATGTAGCTTGAATCCTTCAATGGCCTCCCAAGGATCTCTTTGATGAATGGATGCTTGATGATGCATGAATCCTTTCTTAAAATATTTCTTGATTTCTTGCTTTAACTTCACTTGATGATGCTTAGGCTTCAATAGAGGACATAGTTTCTCAATATTGCTTAGAGAAAAGGAGAGGAGAAAGCTTCCTTTTATATGAAATTAAGGCACAATCTTCTAAGTTGGCTGACATAGAAAAATTAAATTCCCATTAAAGCCTTTACCCCTAGGAGAGGACCTATGTTAAATATAATTTAGGAATCATCGCTTCAGAACCTGAAATAGCCGACTCGAAAGCGGGAATTAACTTTTTCAAAGACTGACATCCGAAAACTGTGGGACCCTGAAATCTAGACCCTAGGTCAAGGTCAAGGTCGACCTTGACCTAGGTTAGGGGTGAGGTCAACCTTGACCTAGGTCAGGGTCAAGTTTGACATAGACCCAAAATTTTGACCCTGACCCTGAGGTCAAAGATCTCAGATTTGCTGTCCAAAATGCCAGAAATTGGCTAGAGAAAGGTAGAGAATTGGGGCAGGACATGGGGAAAGCCAGGTCTAAATCAAGATCCAATTCAAGGTGCTTGACATGACCCCAAAACAACTTACTTGGAAGGCTAAACCAGTCTACAATAGAAGTGCTTCAATTTTCTGACTATACATAAAGTAAATCAATTACTAAGAGAGTTAAAGGTTCCTTTTGTAACAAAACTAGCCGTGAAGAGCATCAATGCTTGAAAAAAGAGATTGAGCATGTCACCTTTTGACTCAAAATGAGCAATATTGAGGTAACTCATTTTGTCAAATCATCCTCTTGAAATTAGGAGATTACTAAGGAAAAAGAGAAATTGAAAGGGGGGGGGTATTTTTTTCTCAAGCTATTACATATTTTGGTGATACAAATCATATTGTTTCTCATTTAGATCTTGATTTATGTCCTCATACTTTAGATGATTCAACACATGATAGTCATATTCAGGTCTATTTTCATGAAGTTTTACATGCTCTTCTTGGTGTCTTGTCTACATCAATAATGTAACACCATATTTTTTTTGGCCGAAGAGGGGGGGGGAGGGGTGGGGCTTATAGGCTTCTTCAATTATTTTCTCCCTTTTGGAGGATAGTTTATTCCCTTTTGGAGGATAGTTTATTCCCATTGATTTTTCATTGTACATGGGTACCTCATCAGGCTAGCAGTCGAGACTCATTTGTTATATTGTCCTCCTAAGTTATGCTTAAGAGGGGGTGTTAGTGTAATTATTTAATTTTAATTTATAATTAGGGTTTTTAATCCTAATTATTCATCTATACTCATTTTACACTTGTCTACACAATTCGTCATCTTTTAGGAGTTTATTAGATATGTGTTGATTTCATTTAAAAACATCATCCTCATCTTTTGCGTGTTTTTTTCTACCACTCACATTCATCCCTCCTTTCGTGATTGGATTTTGTTGGATTCTACATCTATATGTACTCGATTTCTCCATTGAATGAATGATTAACTTTTCTCTCACATTTTCATTATTGTGCTTCTAATTATCTCATTAAATCCTGCAAGTTCTTTCAATTTTCTTTTTTGATATCTTTCTTTTCTCTATCCATCAGATATTCATTCTCTTTTCCTCCTTGTACTCAAGTAATAATAACTACACTGGATGAGCTTCCTCTTTACCCCACACCTGACTCCACCATCACTAGAATAGTCCAAAGACCACCACACCAATCAATTTCACACATTCCCTCTTCTCACGCTCAACCTCCATCTTCTATCTAAATTCTAGTGCCTATTCCAGGAAGCTCAAGGCAATGTTGATAACTGAGTCATATATATGCTCCATCTTCATAAAGGCCTTACCCAAAATGATATCAATAATTTACCAAAAGATATTGTCATGAAATTTGAAAATGTTCTTTTGGAATTTCGCTTTGATACCCCATAAAAAAAATACTACTTTTGTTGGATGCAAATTAGGGTGAAATTTTCTTGCATATTTCCTTCTTCTCTACACTTCCCAATACAGTTTGCACCAAGTGCTATGTATCCACCAACAACCCCATATATAAAGCCCATTCTTGCAATGTCTAAAATGTGGTCACCACATTTAATAATATATATGAATATCGTCATTGTGCATCAAATCTAGTGTCAAATCCTTTCGATCATATTCTTGGTAATTTGTGCAACCTTGCATTTTCCACCTCATTTAATGATGTCCCCACTTTCGACAGTGTGTCTTCCAAAAACATTTGCCCACTTTTGATATAGGATATTTAAAATTCCTCAAAGAAACCAATTAGATAATTAAACTATTTTATGTATTTACTTAAATGTCAGACAACCATTTCCCCTTAAATGATGGTATGAACAATAATTAAAAAATCCCCCTCTAAATGAAGTTTTGAAACAATTTTTCCATCTAAATTTATCTTTGAGGATTGCCTATAACTCAGCCTCATTATTTGTCCCATCATGAAGAATATTAGCTCCAATCACAAAAATATTTCCATTATAATCCCTAGCCACATAACTAGCACTAGAAAGGCGTAGATTTCCCTTTGACGCACCATAAAAATTCACATTCATACAACATATATTCGAAGGCTCCAAAATCTCTTTTAGATTACTCTAAGTTGTTAGATCAATCCTACCTCTCCTATTAACACACCTTCAATAACTATTATATTATAATAGATACATAAACAATAATGATTTTTAAATAAATATAATTATTTTTTAATTTATTATACATATATAAAGTTGAGTTAAATTAAAAACAAATTGCAATTGATTTTTAAAATTTTTAAATAGATTCAATTATATTTGTATCTTTCTAAGTTTGGTTTTACTTATAACTTTTAACCTATATTTTAAAATCATCCTTCTGAAAATGATTTAAATTTGTTTAGGCATCTCTCTCTCTCTCTCTCTCTCTCTCTCTCTCTCTCTCTCTCTCTC